>ML781431.1:516322-562842 GCA_009831015.1 Picea engelmannii | reverse complement strand
AGAATAACATGAGAATAAAACACAAACACTTATATGTTAATGATTAACCAACTAGTTGCATACTAAGGTTGAACCTCCCAGCCATAGGCATTGTTGTCTTGTCCAAAGTGACTATAAACTATGGTTTAAATTGGTGGAGTTTTTCAAACCCCAAAGATGAATTTGCTAAGTTGGGTCCAAGGGGTTATTTTGGTGACCTTGTCTATTTTAAAATTTGAAGAGGAAATAATAGTTGAAGAACAATGTAAGAAAAGTTTAGGGGTTAATTCTTTTTTCAATTAAATTTTTTCTACCAATGTCTAAAGTTATGTTTTTTGTTTTTTTAAAGACATTTGTATTGATAATATTTGACATATTATTGTATAAAAAATGAATAATTCAATTAGATTTGAAATAATATAAGAAAATTGATGGGAATTAGTGTTATTTAATGATATTATATTTATTATTTTGATTGATATTTAAATAATAATATATTTAAATTTAATTATTAGTATAAATGTTATGAATAGTATTCTTTATTTTAATGATATGGCATAGTATTAGAAAATTAGTTAGTTGAATATGTCATAGGTCATATATGATAATTGATTTGTATGTTAAATGTGTTTTTGCTTCTTGAGTAAAGAAATGTGAAGACTCTTATCTCTTTCAATACTCACCATTTAATTTGAACTTGAAGACAATGTAATCCATTCCACATATTCATGAAGAGGTTGTAATGTACTCTACAACATTATGTTTGAAAACTTTAAATGCATCTTACAACATATTTAAACAAAAAAAACATAAATGCAACTATTCAAACAATGGATAAATACAAAACATTCATATAAACCTTTACACAACAAAATAACATGAGAATAAAACACAAATACTTATATGTTAATGATTAACCAACTAGTTGCATACTAAGGTTGAACCTCCCAGCCATAGGCGTTGTTGTTCATTTCCTCTAAGCAACACACCACTCGCAAGTTGAGGCTATGACTCCACAAGGAGATTCAACCCTCTTGTTTTTCACTCTCCACACACAACAACTGTTAAACCCAGGTTCTACTCCCACCACAGTTCCAATCCTCCAACTCTCTTTGTTTAGATCTGGGTACCTTGGAAAGTGGTCCCCTTGTGTTTGTGAGTCTCTAAACACAAAGGGGGAGACTATTAACCTTATACCTTTACTTTATGTTCTAATTTCACATTGACTTTATTCAGTTAAGTCATAAAGTGAAATTTGTCACTTAAGTCATAAAGTGACAACTAATTCACAAGTGGTTGAATTAATAGACATAATGCAAACTATGGAAACTTAAGTAAAGTGGGTTTCTAAGTGAGATTTATGAGAAGTGATCTCACCCATTGATTAGACTTGGCTAGATCTAATCTAAGCCATTGATCTTTTAGGTTTGGCTTAAGGAAGGCTAAAGGAGGAAAAAGGATAAGAAGAGATTCATTCTTCACTTGATCAATTAAGAGAATTGGGTGAGGAGAAGAGGAGTGAGGGTTTAGAGAACACTTAGGCACATTCTTGAGGAGAGGAGGACAGACAAGGGTTTGAGCATGCACTCTTGAGCATAGAAGGGCGCAAGGCATGGAGAATGTTCTTTCTTGAGGTAGGGCATACTATTGGAGTAGGGGCGCACTACAAGCAAGGAAGGGCACTCATTGGTCTGAAGCCAAAGGGAAGGGTGCAAGGGTTTGAAGGAGGTGTGTGTGTGTGTGTGTGTGTGTGTGTGTGTGTGTGTGTGTGTGTAAACTTGCACACAAGCTTGAGAGGGGGAACAGTAGAGCTTAATGTGCATCAAGCTTGTGAGAAGAGGGTGCTCCAAGGCTGGGGGCGCACCAAGGATGGAGGAACGACGCACAAGAGAGTTGGTGGCACATTCATCCATCACAAAGACATCTACTTCAGACAAAGATTAAAGTAAAGGGAAAAGAACAAGGGAAGGGTGCAAATTCCAAGGAATAGTGCACACCAAGGCAACAGGCGTGCAAACCAAGGCAAAGGGAGCTTATATCAAGAGAACTCCATTGTCTAGCTTGGGAGAAGCTTACACTTTGTTTCAGGCTCCTTTGGTTCAGTTTCTCATTGTATCATTTTCTTTCATATATACATATGTATATCTATCTCTCTTACTGGTTTTCCCCATGAGGGTTTCTCCAAGGTCATGTTGAACAAAAACTATATGTGTTCATTTGTCACGTTTTCTTAATATTTTTCAATTTTAGGTTGTTAAATATCCTATACGTTTGTTTGATGTTTAATTAATGTTATTGAAGGATTATTTGGACATAAAACAATCCATAATTAATCCTTGTAACAAGAGGCATTAAAGAGCATCAAACCAAAACTTGTGGGAAAATTTTTAGAGGGAAAAATTCAAATTTAGTGGGTTGTTTTGAACAACGGGAAGGTCATCCTAAAACAACAAGAAAAACAGTTTGAAAGTACCCAAACATAGTTCCCAAAAAGAGGTCAAATTTAAGGAATCTTGGGTAGCACATAGGACCTCCAAAAATCTTCACTCTTCCCCACCACCCACAAAACCAAAGGGATGTACCCCCTTCATTGCTAATAGTCCCTCGAGTTGTATCATTCATTTATCAGGGCTCCCAGTGCACTCAATTTTTTAGGAAACCTTAGTTGAGGAATTCCATGAGCTCTTAGTTGCCCAAGGAGTTCTCACAACAAATTTTACAAGGCTCTTGAGACATTTCCTCAATAGGGAAATCACACTACATGATTGCAACCTGTTTTATAGGAAAACATGCCTCTTTCTCAACATAATACACAACCAAACAATGGTTTCCTTCAAGCATACAATGAATGGTGTTCTTCCCATCACTCCACTTCACTCTTGCTGCCCAAAACCTACTAGTAAAAACCGCTTCCTTTCTCCATATGAATTTCCCTTCTTCTCCCTTGTTTTCTTAACTATTTCTCTTCCCAAAGATAATTGCACTTCAACCCATTCTATCCAATAACTATGGGATGTGACCTCTCACACCCACCCTCTTACATGAGTTAAATTATTGGCTTTGGGAAAACTCAACAACAAATAGAAGGTTATAATAAATGATAATAATTTCATGAATGTGGGTTGAATTAACACCCATGAATAATTCCCCTTATATCCCTTTCTCTTGTGGAATCATATCCCCCCATCATCTGTTATAGAAATATTTTCCTCACCCTATGCAATCTTTCCTAGAAGGCCTTTTTCAATTTCCCCATGCACACTTATCATCCCTACTTGTAAAATCCAGAGCCAAAAACAAATATTTTTCCACATGTACTCATCTTGCACACTATACAACATGTGTTTATGTAGACTGCTCCACTACAGACCATGTACATCGGGATTTGTGCCATAAAATGAAAATTAATGTCGGGTTTCCATGTCACAATAGGAAATCTATAATCATTTGCCTTCCATATACTGGAAACATTCTGAATCGGCCCTTTAGTTCCATTTTGAAGGCTATAAATGGGCCAATTACGAGCTATGGAAAGAGGAAAAAGAATTCAACTTTGAGAGAAAAGTTACTCTGGAGAAATTATTTACTTCATATTGAGTCTAAATCCCTTTATCCTTTAAGTCTGAACACAGTGTTCAGCCCCCAAGCTCTTCTGTTATTGATTGAGAACTTCATTGTTTCTCTCTTATGATCTTTCCTTTGGTGGAGGATTGAAGTGGTGGAGGCTCAGTTGGAAGGAACTTAGTTTCTAGGTTCTGAACCATGACGACAAGGAATTCTGTAACATTTTCACATCTCCTGATCATATATTAATAGAAATACTCTTTTCCCATCCAATTGATATCTCACAAATATATTGAATTATTATTCCATGGGCATATTTTTCTTGTTTATTAATGGATTATACTATTAAATGTGCTAACATTATATAATATCACCATATGCTTGCTTTGCTTGGTTGTTGAGGACTAGTTGGAGGTGTATTGCTTTGAGTCAAGTGCTCAACGATGGAATTCATCGAACGTCTGGATGAGGTAGGAATTTTATATTGTCTTTCTAGCATATTTGTTTTCATAGCATACTTGAAAAGAGAGTTGATTTATGCAGTTGTTTCCATATGTTATGGTTTACCCTAGCCATAGAGATATTTTCCTCATAACAGAATTGGTGATCATACTGGGGAACAAGTTTTAGCTCAAGTTCCATCCTATACCCCTACCTCCTCAGTGTCGATTCCGACCAATACGTTTGGCATGACGAATCCACCTATATCCTCCGGACTCCCACCCATAGGAGGTCAGTTTCACGCTTTTGGAAACCCCCAACCCGGATCCAATCCGGCTGGGAGAAATTTCTATAGCCCTCAATAGAACATTCCTACTGGAATGATACCCAACCAACCTTTTATGGGTCAGCTGAGAGGAGGGCCTTATAATCTTGGACAGGGCCATGGTTCTTACCAGAACCCTGGATGGGTTGCAGTTCCTCAAGCACAATCTTTCCCGGGAGTTTGGGGCTAGATGTCGCAACCCCGTCTCCCTTTTCTGGCCACGCTTAATCTGTCGGACTTGTCTAAGTTAATGAACTAACCTATGAGTCATGATCCTACATGGCGCCTTATCCCTGCCAAGCTTCCTTCAGACATCCTAAAGTTCAAGGGTAAGAATGGAGAGGATCACGACGATCACGTTACTACCTTTCACCTTTGGTGCTCATCGAATTCCCTTAATGATGACTCTATTTGATTAAGATTATTTCAACGCACCCTCATCGAAGTTGTTGTGAAATGGTATATTGAGATACCTAGGGGGGAAATATGGGATTTTTATTCAGTTGGTGTTGATCTTCCTTAACCACTTCCAATTGCCCATTCGTTACGATGATGGCCTAGAACTTTTGTCGACTTTACGCCAGGACACTGCCACTCATATCTCAGATAATATCCAGGAGTGGCATAGATGGAAGAGGTTGATCAATACCCCTATACCCCTAGCCTTTCTTTTATAATGGTTCCTTATGTCTTTGCATGCTCCTATATTGAAGGACGTTGCTACTTCTAGGGTTACCACTGAGGAAGAAGTGATCTTTAGAGCCCAGCAGTTAGACCTGATATATGCTAAGTCTTGGATGTTATACCACCTTCTTCCAGACACACCGTGTTCAACTTACGAAACTAGACAAAAGCCCAGACCTCATGTTGACATCATTGTAGGTATCGCCAATGTAAAGTCCATAGACTCAGGGACAAGCGAGATGAAAGAGTTGTCTCTAAAACAGTCTGTAGGAGGGACAACTTCTTTTGTGTCTTCCAACCCCACTTAGTCGGCAAATGTACATTATGTTCAATTGTAGGCCAACCCAAATGGTAACCAACAACCAGGTGGGAATAAGAAGAAAGGGCGTAATAATTGTAAGGGTGGGAAAAATGGTAATAAACCCAAGGACAATGGTAATAATGAGAAGAAGGGTAATAACGCTGGAGAGGGAAAATGAGAAATATGTAAGGTGAGGTTTCCTTGTAATCTTTTCACAGATGATCACCTTACCCATTTATGCCCCAAACTTGTAGAAACTGCGAGGCTATTATCTCTATCGCTCGTCGTGCTGAAAAATACATTCCCACATAACCATCACATGGCCTCGAGCTCCTCAAATGACGGAAATGTGGTTGGTGGGAATCAAAACTCATCGTTGCAAGATGGTGACCATTTATGTATCAATATAGTTGATGAGAAATTTAATTTAGACACTCATTCTCAAGATTATAGCTCTTCACAAGCTATTGTTGGTATAGAATCTACTCCTCCTCCTACGTTTACATATTGAAAAACCAGAGAAACCACCTCATATTCCGAAAGGAGTACTCAAGCACTCTACCTATTGGCGACGAAATTCACTCCTGGATTGCTAGCAGGAGCAGAGCCTGACGCCCATCAGTTTTATGTCACAGTGGTTTTTTATGGGTGATCAAATGGACAGAGATTCGGGGAAATGTCACTATAACTCAGGGACTGGGTCTGGCATGTATGAAACAAAGGAGTTCTTGATCTAACTTCAATCAGTGGGTTGATTAAAAGGTGAATAGGTGGAAGCTTTGATAAGAAGAGTGAACAAATTACTTCGGGCGACAGGCTTTCGGTAATTTGTAGAAGAAAAACTCTGAAAGCGAGATCCTCAGGTTCAGGGTTTCGAAATACTAAAGAAGGGACTTGACTGGATTCTCCAATTCCAAGTCATTCAGCATTAGGAAAGTCACAAGGACTGATTAGAGGCAATGCGACTGTCACATTGATCAAATTATACATCATCCTCTAATAGTTGCAACTCGACTGGATTCTCCAATTCCGAGCAGCTCTAACATAGTTTGAACAAAGACATGAAAGAAACTGACATTCATAAGGCAATAAGTCTCAAGAGTTCATACATAACCAGAGATAACAATGCTTCATTAAATATTTACAACCGGGAGCTCTTCTCTACCATTGATAGATACAAAAATGGCGAAAACGCATTCATATACTCAAAAACCACAACAACAACAAAATCAAGACACTACATTAAAATCTTTGCGTCTGCATGGCCTCTGACAATCTGCACCTATAGTCTATGAATGATCGTTCACCTGCGGCGGACGCAATCGAACCTCTGACAGCTCCGTAGGTGAATCAACGTGCTCTTAACTCGTCGCCGGACTTTCCCATTATGGCGGAGGCGATGTCTAACCACCACCAACTGCCTCAATAACTGCTTCGTGGGGATTGAGAACAGCCAGGACAACTTGGTACTTTAGTGATGTGGAAGGCCCCTTGCGCTGACACCTAGGTTGGCTGATTGGCCTGATGAATATGCGTGGAGGCAGGTGCGAAGGATCAGTGCATAACGAGGGGTGGTGGCACCAAAGTCGTGAGGGTGGAATAAGAAGTGATGAGGTGTGAGGGAGGTGACAGGGGAAGCTACATGGAGGAAGATGATAAGCGGAGGGGGCAGGTGATGAGATATAAGGGGCACTCTTTGGTGGAGGCTATCGTGGAAAGGAGAGGGACACATGGCAGGTGGTAAATGAATGATGAGATGGAGAAGTGACCACCTGGACTAAAGCGGAGATAGACAGATGACACATGGCAACGGGGGAGAGGCGGCTCAGGAAGATGACATAATGGGGGAAGGGCCCACATTAGTTAAACATAGAGCAGCTGAGAAGGATGGGATCGTGTGAGCACCATTGATCTGGGCGCTTAGATCTCGACCGTTGGGAAGCTGTGCACCCGATTCCAGACCCCCCCCCCCTCGGCTTAAAGGTACAAAGGAAGGGGGGGTCCGAAAATTCCTTGAGCGTCATTGATCTGGGCACTCCGATCAGGACCGTTGAAGAGATGCANNNNCCCTCGGCTTAAAGGTAGAAAGGCAGGGGGGTCCGAAAATGCCTTGAGTGTCGTTGATCCAGGCGCGTGAATCTCTGCCGCCCAGGCTTTCTTGTCGCTTACCACTGGCGCATTAGCATTCCAAACTTAGGACAAGTGGGTTTGTAACCTATTCCTTTTCATTCTATCCCCCTTACAGTAAATATCGCTAACATTTGGCTCCATGGGGGGATAGAGTCGTCCCTGTGATGCTCTAAGAACTCTTTTGCAGATTCAGTGCCTTGTTGTTGGGCTATGGAGTCATTTATTAGGCTTAAAACAAAAACAATATTTACAAAACAAAACAAAAAGAGCCGACTGCGGCTCACAGAAAACATTTTTTTAAGAAATGCCCATTTACTGGGGCACTAAAAACTTCTTTGCCTTCCAGATCCTGCAACCTGTAAGTGTTGTTTGAAAATACTTCAAGGATCTTGAAAGGCCCAAACCAGAGGGCATCAAATTTACTATGTTTTCCTTTTTCCTACCTGGGTGCATCCCATTTGAGCACCAGATCACCCTGCTCGAATTATTTCTTCCTGCTCTTCCTGTCGAAATCCTTCTTGATCTTCTGTTGATGATCGTAGGCTTTGTTCATGACCTGCTCCCTGATCTGTTGTACTTCCACCATCTGATGAATCCTTCTGACCATATTTTCAGGCCCTCCTTCAAGGTCTTGGAGGAATTTCACCACAGATAAGGCGAGTTGAGTAGGGAAAACAACCTCTGTTCCGTAAATGAGCTGGAAGGGTGAGATGCCAAGGGACTTATTTTTTGTTACTCGATCAGCCCATAGAGAAAATTTGAGCTTTGAATCCCAGGCCCTTTTATTATCTTCTAGTAACTTCTTAATGATATTGATCAGGCTTTTATTGGAAGATTATGCCAGTCCATTTCCTTGAGGATAATAGGGAGTAGAGTGAATCAGTGAAATCTCGTACTATTCGTAGAACTAGACCAGTGGCTCAGACCTGAAGGAGGCATCATTGTGAGTGACAATCCTGCTAGGGCAACCAAACCAGGAAAAAATGTCCTCCGGGAAGCTGATAATTACTTTATGAAAAGTGCTCCTGGTGGGGATAGCTTCTATCCACTTGGTGAAATAGTCTGTTGCAGTCAGGATCCATCTGTGTTGGCCACTTGAGGGAGGATGAATTTCTCCGATGAAGTCCAATCCCCATTGCTGAAAAGGTGTTGAGACTACTACAGGCTTTAATGGCAGAGACTTGAGATGCTGCTTCCCTGAGAACTTTTGGCATTTGATGCAAGATCTGATTTCTCTCCAAACATCAGGGAATAAAGTGGGCCAGTAGTACCCAGCTCAGAGGATCTTATGGGCTGTGGTCTTCCAGAAATAATGACCTCCGCAAAGGCCATTGTGGAAATCGAACATAACCTGTTGGGCCTCTTGTGGGTCCAGACATATTAATAATAACCCTAGGGGGTCTTTCCAATACAGGGCTTGGTCAATGGGGAAATACCTGACCACCTTGAGATTTAAAGCTCTCTCCTGGCTTTTTCTCATTCCATCAGGAGGCCTTAATTATTGCAGAAAGTACAAGATATCCTTGTACCAGGGGCATGCTGTTAGTGATAAGGCACCGTCAGAATTCTTATTGGATGACTCAGTTTGTTGTATCTTTGAGAAGGTGTTGATGTGGCTGATCCCCAGGGATTTGCAGTTGAACTCAGCTTGTAACTTGGCTAAACCCTGTCCCTTTATCAACTTGGTGGGCTTAATATCCAGATCAAATTCTAGGATCTTGGCAATCCACTTCCCTCTTTTCCCATCCATGTCAGGCTGTACAAGGATGTCCTTCACGGAAGATGAAGGAACATACGCTATCACCTTTGAGTGCAGGACATATATCCTGAAGGATTTGAGGGCCTTTACTAAGGCATAAGCCTATTTTTCCATGATTTCATACCTGGTTTCTGCATCTCTCAATGCCTTGCTGAAGAAGGCAATGGGTTGTTCTCGTCCTTCCTCATTTCTCTGTAACACAATTGTTGCTAATGTATCAAAAGAGGCAAAAGAGAAAATCAAGAACTCCTGGGAATAGTCAGGACTGATCAGAACAGGTGCCTCAGTCAATGCTCTTTTTATTTAGATGAAATATCCCCTGGGTTCATTAGTCCATTTTACTTCATTTCCCTTTCTGAGCATGGCTGTGATATTTTTTACCAACTCAGCAAAATTTGAGACAAATCTCCTCAAGAAATTAATCTTCCCTAAGAAGGCCTGAACTTCCTTTTTGGATCTAGGAAGCGACAAGGTTTGAATTGCCTCAACCCTGCTAGGATCGATCCTTACTCCTCATTCCGATACTATGTGGTCTAATAGCTTCCCTTCTTTCATAGAAAACAAAGATTTTCTGGGATTTAAGGATAGGCCAAACTTCTGACATTTCAGAAAAACTTTCCTCAGATGGCTGCAGTGTTCTCTGTCGGACCTGGAGAAGACTGTTATATCATCCAGGTAGATCACCACAAACTTGTCTTTCTCCCCGATAAAGGCTATGTACATGGCTCGCTAAAATGTCGCCCCTACGTTCATCAACCCAAAAGGCATTTTGGCATACATGAATGTGCCCCAAGGAGTGGTGAAGGCCGTTTTTTCTTTGTCCTCAGGCATGACTGATATTTGATTATAACCAGAAAACCCGTCAATCATGGATATACTAGATGCACCAATTACGTTCTGCAATATGTGTTCCATGTTGGGCAAGTGATAATTGTCTTTCCTTGAGCTTCTGTTCAGGTTCCTGAAATCAACACAGAGTCTGATTTCTCCACTTTTCTTCCTTACTGGAACCAAATTAGCTATCCACTCAGAATACCTCAAGGGGGAAATGATTTGGGCATCTAACAATTTCTTGACTTCTTTCTCCATGACAGGTAATAACATGGGATTTATCTGTCTCAGCTTCTGCCTGAATGACTTAGCCTCTTCTTTAAGTGGAATCTTGTGTTCAATGACAGATGTGTCATAAGTTTTGAGGTCTTTGTAGGTCCATGCAAACACATCAGCGAATTCTTTTAATAACCCATCATATTCCGCCCTCTGTTCATTGGTTAAGTTTCTTGATAATTTGACAAACTTAGGCTCCTCCTGCGTGCCAATGTTGCATTCGGCTATGTCAACATCTTTACTTGAAACACTACCCTTTACTGCCACATCATTCTTTTCAAATAGCCTTTCTAAAGGGAGTAGTCCTCTTGGAATGTGATTGCTAGGTAGATGAATAATCTGGTGATTGGAAATTTTATTTGCAAACACTTCAGGGTGAAGTTCACCCTCCGGGTCAGGATCTTGATCAATGTGCAGTGTCGAAAACTCATCGATGGTCTCAAGAAAATTTATGATTTCAATGTCGTCCTCAAATACCTCCTAGTGCTTTACATTGTCTGGGATGGATGGTTTGTATCTTATTTCAACCTCACCATGGATCTTCGGTGGAAGAGAGGCCTTGAACAGACTAGCCGAAACAGCTAAGGAATCGGCCGAGGTATTTTCTTCCCTTGGGACAAAAGTAATGTTGAAAGCTGAGAAAACAATATCAATCAGGTCCCATACCTCATTCCTGTAACTCCTGATCCGAGGATGCTTAGCCTAATAAACATTCCTAACCTGTTGGATTATCAATTCTGCATCTCTGAACATGGACACCTCTTTAATTCCTAATTCCTTTTCAGCCCGCATACCCAGAACAAGAGCTTCGTATTCCGCCACATTGTTGGTAGTTTCAAATTCCATCTTGTATGACAGGGATATAGTCTCTTGGTAGGGCGATATGAAAATTAATCCAGCGCCAGCACCCATACTGGAGGAAGCCCCGTCGAAGAACATCTTCCAGATAGAGGTAATTGGAGGAGGTATCTGCTAATCAATAATAGGCTTCTTTCTTATCTGTAAAGGGACCTCAAGAGTTCCAGTGATCTGTAACAAACTAGTCCCTAAGTCGGTATCAAGTGAAAAGATAGGGTGGTTAGTGGGGTTTGCTTCATCACTGACAATATAGGCTAGCTGGGCCTCTCTGTACAACCTCCTGTGCTCTCCTTCAAAGACCGGAATAGTGGCATATGTGAGGTCCATCTGTAACGTTCCTCCAAGTATTTTAATCCAAGACCTTGACAACAACATGCCGAACTTGGGAGGAACATCAACTACCACAATGTCCATGACCACACTCTTCATGGGCAGTTGAAACAGATAAACCACCAGGTCCTTGATGACTCCCAAACATTGCACCCTCCTTGAATCAAAAGAGTATAAATCATGGTAGGCCCTAGTCACTTCTAATTTTAGTTCTTCCATTACTATTTTGGGCATAAGGTTATGGGAATCCCCTGAGTCCATGAGGCAGTTATGTAGCACTTTATCATGTATATTTAGGGATGTGTAGAAGGGAGGGGATGAATCATCTCTATCTTCCACCATAGGCCCCAAGACGACTGCAGGACTTTCATCTTGAAGGTTTATTGAGTTAGAGGGAGGCTCGGGGGACTCATATTGTAGCAACTTGGAAAGGGACCTTTTGAAGTCTTCATTTTTAACTAGCTTAGAGAGAGGTACAGGAATCCTAATCTTCTGAATCTCATGCTCAAAATTGAAAGAGGGGGTAGGTTTAAGAGCTTCTCTTACCTCAGTGACAAGCTCTTTGGCTGTTGGCGAAGCGCTCTGAGTCTTCTTTTCTTTAGCTGTGGTTGTTGCAGTTTTAGTAGGCCTATCTGCTATGAGGGGCTGGTCTAAGCTGTTGAAGTCTCCTTCTTTCCTTCTCGACCTAAGATTATATCTATTAGAAGTCTGACCATCCCTTTCTCCCTTCCCTAACTCATGGATCTGAATGTTCATCAAAGATCTTTCATATGCAGACTGAGTCAAGTGGGGAAAAGGGGGAGTCTCTTCAATACAGTGAATTTCCAGACCAAACTCATCTATCTCCTCTCTTTCCTCATGATCAACTAGGTTGTTTTGGAGGGGGGTTTGAACCCTTTGATCATCTCTATATTTTCCCCTTTGTAGCCTCGGGAAAACCTGAGGCATATTGTTAGCAGGTCGTCTGAAACCTCTATTATCAGTGTTCTGGGGATTTCTGTACATGGGCTTCCCCTCTAATTCCCACCTTTCTATCTTGGCAGCAAACAATTTTATTGCTCTGGCTGTCTCATCTGTCTGATGGGGCAGGGGAGAGGAACTGGATGAGGGAGATTCAGGCCTGCTCTTTGACGTATTTCTATCATTAGCGTTCCTGATTCGGTTGAAGGCCAATATGTTGGATTCTACCTCCACGGTTGCGTCTTGCATGTGTGCCATCATAGCAGCTCTCCTCTCCCTTAGCAGTAGGAAGAAATCAGGATCGAAGGCGCTGGAGTAAGTGATATTTGCAGAGGCTTCGGAGGGTTTTATCTCAGCAGGAATTTTGTTGTACATTTTATTAAATCTCTTGGAGAAGTCAGAAACAGACTGTCCTTCCTTTCTCTTCAACGACCCAAACTTTGTCATGTAATACATGAAGTCTTTTTTATCTACCCACTGTCTCAAAAATCCATTATCTAAATCTCTGATCCCATCAATAGATCCAGGAGGTAGGGCCCTGAACGAGTTTCTAGCCTCTCATTGGAGACTATGGACAAAGATTCTCATCCATACGTTTGTGTGCATGATAACATTATCATCCGCGAAAGTGTAAAAGGTTGTTAGGTGCTCTTCAACAGTTATATCTCCCTCGCCTGTAAACTTGGGTAGCTGCTTTAGGTATCCTTCTGGTGGGAGGTTATAGAGAGGTTGTGGTAGCACAAGGGGGGCGTATCTAGCGTCTATGATGACCTCTATTTCGATCATAGGGGGATTTGCTCCGGCCATAGGAATATTAGGTGGAGGAGAACTCGGAGGAGAAGGAGTTCGTGAAGGGGCTGCGGGAAATGAGTCTCGAAGTGAAGTGGGAAACAAGAGAGGATTTAAGGAGAAAGCTAACGAGCTCAAGTCAGAAGGTACTCCTCCTTGTGCAGGAGTGGGGAAATCTTCTGTGGTCGTGGGTCTATGCCAAGGTATAGCTTCAGAGGAGAGGGGAGTGACAAGGATTTCTCCCTCCAATCCCAGACCAGGAGGGGAAAACTCAGCACGAACAGTCCCAAAATTCATGAAACGGGAAACCTATGAAGGAGGTCTATCAAGAAACTGAGGGGAAGAAAATGGAGTTCTTACAGAAAGAGATGGCGGATTACCTGTTTCGGCGGTGGAAGCTTCTTCTTCAGGGGCCTTTCCTTTTCTGAGAACCACCTTTGGATCGGTTTCAGGTGTAGCTAGGGGCAACTATGGATGAGACCGCATGTGTCTACCTCTGAAAGCCACAATTGATAGAGCAGGTTCTCCCCAGCGGATTCATCACAATGGAGTCGCCGGGCGCATAGCAATGATCTTGATAATTCTGATATTTGATGCACCTTCAGAATCAGTTAATCGTTGTCGTTCAATCCTGGGGAAAATATTCAACTTCATCCCTGGAAACGGTGCCAGAAATATTGGCGACGAAAGTCACTCCTGGATTGCTAGCAGGAGCAGAGCCCGACGCCCATCAGTTTTATGTCACAATGGTTTTTTATGGGTGATCAAATGGACAGAGATTCATGGAAATGTCACTCTAACTCAGGGACTGGGTCCGGCATGTATGAAACAAAGGAGGTCTTGATCTAACTTCAATCAGTGGTTTGATTAAAAGGTGAATAGGTTGAAGCTTTGATAAGAAGAGTGAACAAATTACTTTGGGTGACAGGCTTTCAGTAATTTATAGAAGAAAAACTCTGAAAGCGAGATTCTCAGGTTCAGGGTAAATACTGAAGAAGGGACTTGACTGGATTCTCCAATTCCAAGTCATTCAACGTTAGGAAAGTCACAAGGACTGATTAGAGGCAATGCGACTGTCACAGTGATCAAATTCTACATCATCCTATAACAGTTGCAACTCGACTGGATTCTCCAATTCCGAGAAGCTCTAACATAGTTTGAACAAAGACATGAAAGAAAGTGATATTCATAAGGCAAGAAGTCTCAAGAGTTCATACATAACCAAAGATAACAGTGCTTCATTAAAGCTTTACAACCGGGAGCTCTGCTCTACCATCGATAGATACAAAAATGGCGAAAACGCATTCATATACTCAAAAACCACAACAGCAAAAAAATCAAGACACTACATTAAAAGCTTTGCGTCTACATGGCCTCTGACAATCTACACCTGCAGTCTATGAATGATCGTGCACCTGCGGCGGATGCAATTGAACATCTGACAGGTCCGTAGGCAAATCGACATGCTCTTAACTCGTCACCGGACTTTCCCATTATGGCGGAGGCGATGTCTAACCACCACCAACTGCCTCAATAACTGCTTCATGGGGATTGAGAACGACCCGACCAACTTGGTACTTTAGTAACGTGGAAGGCCCCTTGCCCTGACACCTAGGTTGGATGATTGGCCTGATGAATAAGCGTGGAGGCAGGTGCGAAGGATCAGTGCATAATGAGGGGTGGTGGTACCAAAGTCGTGAGGGTGGAATAAGGAGTGATGAGGTGTGAGGGAGGTGACAGGGGAAGCTACATGGCAGAAGACGATAAGCGGAGGGGGCAGGTGATGAGATATAAGGGGCACACTTTGGTGGAGGCTATCGTGGAAAGGAGAGGGACACATGGCAGGTGGTAAATGAATGATGAGATGGAGAAGGGACCACCTGGACTAAAGTGGAGATAGACAGATGACACATGGAAACGGGGGAGAGGCGGCTCAGGAAGATGACATAACGGGGGAAGGGCCCATGTTAGTTAAACATAGAGCAGCTGAGAAGGATGGGATCTAGCGAGCGCCGTTGATCCGGGCGCTTAGATCTCGGCCGTTGGGAAGTTGTGCGCCCAATTCTGGACCCCCCCCTCAGCTTAAAGGTAGAAAGGCAGGGGGGGTCTGGAAATTCCTTGAGCGTCGTTGATCTGGGCGCTCCGATCAGGAATGTTGAAGAGATGCGCCCTCGATTCCGGACCCCNCCCCCCCTCGGCTTAAAGGTAGAAAGACAGGGGGGGTCCGGAAATTCCTTGAGCGTCATTGATCTGGGCGCGTGAATCTCTGCCGCCCAGACTTGCTTGTCGCTTACCACGGGCGCATTATCATTCCAAACTTAGGACAAGTGGGTTTTTAACCCATTCCTTTGCATTCTATCCCCCTTACAAGAAATATCGCTAACACTACCCATAATCCAAATGCTAGAGCTTCCCAGAACTACTCTATTGTTGAGGACCTAGGTCAAACACCTTATTCGATGTTGGCTTTGGAGGTACTCTAGACGTGTCCTTCATAGAGGAATGCCTTACTATCTGCTTTAGGAGCTCTAGAACCCAGTGGCTCAAAATTTATCAAGTTTGACGTCACATATGTGAAGCCTTTCTCACCTTACCATGTGGCTTTCCAAATCCATGTGGAGTACTCAATGTATGCCATAAAACATGCAGTTGTTGATGAAGGCACTTCCACTTGTGTGATGTCCTTGATATGCTAGAAATCTCTCGGTTCTCCGAATCTTTCCAAGTCATCGAACATGTTGACTACCTTTGACGATCATTCCTTCCGCCCTCACGGTATTCTTCCTGAATTTTTGGTTCAGTTAGGTGGGAAGATAGTAGAGGTGGAGATATAGGTAGTTGATGTGCCTCTTGATTATAACTTGTTACTAGGATGAAATTGGATGTATGCTATGTTCTTCGTCATATCGTTCATCTTCTGTACTCTTTGTTTTCCTCGTAAAGTGAAGATTGTGACGATCGACCAATTATCCTTTGCGTACTCTAGTCCTAATGCATATGTTGGACCATCGATCCCTGTGCTCGACAATTCTCAGCCAGCAACTGAGAATATCAGTGTCATAATGTATTCTTCCCTTATGTGTACTTTTGAATTCATGGCAATGAGTCATCACATTTATTCCATGTCTAGTAGGCACATTTCGACCTAGAGGTCCATTCCTTTTCGTACTTCCTATTTTAGTGATATGTGAACCCTACCTTCCCCAACTTCGTCTTGTGAAGGTCATTTTCATGCTAGAATGGCCAAGCCACTATCAGCAACAGAGATTTCATATCAAGTTGTTCTTGACTCTACTACCAATTATGATCATGGTACCTCACCGACGGACAAGGAGATCTCGTTCTTAGGCCCATGTGGGCCACTTCGTTGTATTGTTCACATGATTTCCTCGATGATAATTTTCCTTCAGATGCAACTATCATCGAAGCCATGAATGGTTCCGACAAACCTTGGGATGATATGCATTACCACTCTTATTTTCTCCCAGAGCTTGAAAGAATCGAGAAAAATGACTTTCGATCTACTTTGAGTGAGATAGTCGGTCAGGTCGTAGTTCCACTTGATACACACGACATTTATGCCGAATGAAACATGGCGAGTATTTCTCCTACCATCACTATCAATATCTCTCGTACCCCTAGCAAGGTTTTTAAACGTAAATATCAGTGCAGATTGTTCGCCAGAAGAAATATTGATCTACACCGAAATCTTCACGGAATTCTGAGATGTATGCTTGGTCATATGAATATATGCGAGGAATCAACCCTCGTATTTTCGAAAATTAAATTAGAACTTATCTAGATGCTAAAATCGTTCGACAACATCTTAGAGATGTCAACCCCCGGAAGGCCCCTGCTATTAAGGCAGAGGTGGAGAAGTTTCTTAATGTTGGCTTCATCTACCCGACTCCCTTCACTGAATGGGTATCCAACACTGTTCCTGTGGATAAGAAACAAGGAACCACCCATGTATGTATGGACTTTCGTGACCTGAGCAAGGCCTTTCCGAAATACAACTTCCCGACACCTTTCATGAATCAGATTCTTGACAAGTGTGAGGGAAGTGAAGTATTTTCTTTTATGGACAGATTTTTAGGATATAAGGAAATTCAAATCGAACCTGAGGATCAACACAATATGGAATTTATTTGTCCTTGGGGTACTTTCTCATACCGAAAAATGCCTTTCATCCTTAAAAATGTCGGAGCAACCTTTCAACGTGCCATGACTTTCAGTTTTCATGATCTTAAGAATATAGTCGAAGCTTACCTTGATGATATTGTTGCTCACTCTCGCCAGAAACAGGATCACGCTATGCACCTTTGGTTTTTTTTTGAAAGATGTCGTTACTATAGAATCTGGTTGAACGCTCACATGTGCATCTTTTGGGTTTTATATTTTCTAAGACCGAGATCGTGGTAGATCCTTTAAAGGTTGAGGCAATACTTCGATTGCCTCCCCCACGCATGATCATAAAACTTTGAGGTTTGCAGGGGAAAGATAACTTTCTTTGTCAGTTTATAGTAAACTATGGCAATATCACTAAGGGTTTCATGTGTCTTTTGAATAAGGACACCCCTTTTATCTGGGATGAGTGAACCCAGGAGTCCTTCTATGCTTTGAATAAAGCCTTGGTATCAACACCTCTACTGAAGTATCCTGACTACATTAGGGATTACTTACTTTATATCGTCACATCTGAGGATACGATTGGTATGGTTTTGGTTCAGGAGGATGATGAGCTCCATGAGAACGTCATCTATTATCTCAGTAGAAACCTAGTCCGTCCTGAACTTAATTATTCTCATGTTGAAAACCTAGATTTGGTTGTCGTTCATATAGTCCAACGTTTGCGTCTTTTATATTACTTTGCAAGAATATTGTGGTTTCTGATGTCAACCCATTTCAATACATCCTTACTAGTCGTATCATAGGGGGAAAATATAATAAATGGATTGTCATTTTACAAGAGTTTGATCTCGATTTTGCTTTTGCGAAATCCAAGAAATAACTAGTCTTCATAGAGTTAATATCTGAATTTCCACGATCAAATGAGGATGTTATCCATGTTTATTATTTTACGGACGAACACATTTTTCTTGTCTCGTCGTCTGACCCATGGTATGGAGACATTATTCTCTATCTCTAAACTTTGAAGTTCCCTCAGTATCTCTCACGAGATGAGCGACATCGTGTAAGGTACCAAGCTAATAATTATAATATCGTCGGTGACACATTGTATCACCAAGGAATAGACAATATCTTGCATCATTTTTTAACCCACGGAGAAGCTGAGTTGATCCTGAACGATTTCCATAGTGGGGCTTATGGTGGTCATATATCTGAGCTTGCGACAGCCCAGACAATTTTGCGAGTCGGTTATTTTTGGCCTACTATCTTTAAAGATTGTATTGAAGTGGTTAAGAAGTGTCATCCCTACCAGGTGTTCACTTATAAAATGTGCTCGCATATATCCCTCTTCACCCAGTCATTACCATCGGTCCCTTCACCAAGTGGGCGGTGGACTTCATGGATCGCAACCCAACTTCTACTGGGGGGCATAAACACATTATCATGGTCTTCAAATACTTTACTAAGTGGGTTGAGGCCATGCCTACAGTTAAATTTGATGGGAAGACTGTCACCTTCTTCGTATTTAATCAAATTATCACCCGGTTCGGTATCATGAGTGAGATTGTCACTGATCATGGAAGTCACTTTCAAAACGAAATGATGGAATAAATAGCATCTAAGTTCGAGTTTATACATTGTCATCCTTCTCCTTTTTACCCCTAGGAAAATGGACAAGTAAAGGTTGTCAACAAGTCTCACAAGACCATTTTGAAAAAAATTGTCAGCCAGAGCAAGTCCAACTGGAACATCATGATATATTCCACACTTTGGGCATACCGAATGGTGCAAACCCCCTTCCATCCAAAGGGATGCTTGACCTCCCAGTATTGGATCATTTGAATTTCTGAGTCGGAGTGACTCCTTGGGTCCTTGCGGGCACCCAGAACTATTCTAGCCACAAACACAAGTTTCTTTTGCAAGTGACCACGACTATGATCGTGGGTCTGCCTCCCTCATGGTTCATACTTCAGGGATATCTCGAATCCTTCCCTCGAATTTTCCCGAAACACTCTTCTCCAAGGTTTTGAACTCTTTCCATGCGTCTCCTTAGATTCATCTGCCTCACTATGGGTTTGGGCTTCGCAACTTGGGAAACTCTAGGCCTTCCGCCCACAACCTACGAACTTCCATTTTCCAAAATCCTCAATCCATTGCCACGTTCCCTTCTACTTCCAATGGTCAGGATTGAATCACGACTATGGGCCTCACGACCTTTCTTTCACCAAGTTTTTGAACTTGTCAAGCCTATAAAGTATCGAAAAACTTCACGGCTATCCTTCGGGTAGCTCTACCAGATCTAACATTATGGAATCGTTCGTCTCCTTCTAAGAACAAATCTTGTCCACTGGCTTTGACAAGAAATTCAAGGACTCCTTTTCTTGAATGTTTTTGTCGCTCTCCCTCCTGAGCTTTCCTTCTTCGTTTCCTTGTTCCTCTGAACAATCTCTTCAACCCTTAGTTGAATGCTTGGCCTGTACACACCTTGCAACAAACTTTCATCCACACTCACTCCTCTTTGAATGATTTCGCACTCCTTGTGACTATTCTCCAACCGCTTCTATCCCTTGTTAATTAATGGTGCTATCCTTCCTGAGCCTTCGAGTTTGAAAACTCTATCATTCACTCCTTGCAGACGTCGACACACTCCTTGCATATGTATAATTTCCACTATCTCTTCTGAGATTTCGATTCGAAACAAACACAGCCACGCACTCTTGCAGACACTATGCACACCTTGCACTCACTCACTGAAGAGAACCAATTGAAACTTATCTACTCCTCACAATGAATCATACATTCAACAAAGAAAATGCAGTCATGGATTTGCAAGAAGAAATATCAAAGAATTGGGAAAAATAATAGAAACTCTATCATTCATTCAGATAGACACATATCCATACACATTTGGGACAATATATCTGTGTTATATTCATCCAACTAAAAATTACATACATTCACACAGTGTTTCTTTGTATCTTGTAGAACTTAGCTTACAATGGCTATCTACTCATGAGATTTGGCCGCTACAAAAACTATCAACAACAATTGAAAACAACCCTTACTGGGTAATATTACAAAGCTTTATATCAAGAGGTGCTCTTCGAGCATTCCCTCTAACTACTCTATGCTACCTTAAATGAAATTGAATTCTATCACCTACCTAATGCCTATTACAATAAATATTGTGTCAGATAGATAAGAGAGGAAGCTCCAAATCTGTACTGTGATCCAATCCATAAAACAAAATGCATTCCCCCATCAACCTCTCATGATGGCTTAGCCTTCAAACATTTAAAGACATTTATAAATCAAAAAGTTTTGTCAGATATCATATTAATACATTGATCTGTTTGAAATTCAAAATATTTCAAAATGTGCACTAGTGCATCCAACTATCTTCCATGCTTGTTCTTTGTTGGTGATGCTCCTGCATCATACTGCCTTGGCTGAAAAAATCATGGACTCCTTCCCATGAGCTCCTGCACCAATCTTCCATGCTTTTGGATCTCTGCTTCATTAACCCAGCTGGCATTCTTTGTTTGTCATCCTTTCCATTTCACCAAGTATTCAAAATACGTCTTCCTTCTAGTTTTCTTACCAATTCTTTGATTTATGATATTTTCCATCTGTGGCTTCTCTGCTACAGGCATCTATTTATCCCACTGGATATTTATTTAATCTTCATCTCTTTCGGTTCCATATTCCCTGTAAGGATACAGGTCTACAATGTTGAATATGGGAAATACACCCACATCTTCTGGAAACTCTAACTCATAAGCATTCTTGCCAAACCTTCTCAAGATTTTACATGGCCCTATATTTTTCAACTTCAGCCTGTTATATGTTCCCCTATGAAATATTTCCTTTCTTAGATGTGATATAACTTGATCTCTGACTTCAAATTCAAGATTTATCTTGTGTTGATCAACTCTGCTCTTATATTCTCCATTGGTCTTCTTCAACTACTCCTTGATCTGATTGTGAAGTTCCTGCATCTCTGCAATGAATTATTTGTCTCCTGTTCTTCTAAAATCACTTTGTTTCAAATCCCTTAACTCTGAACCTCGTCTCGGATTCATTCCATTAACTATTTGAAATGGGATTCTCCTAGTACTCTTGTTCACTGAGTCATTATATGAGAACTCAACTTGTGATAGAATCTGGTCCCACTGACTATGGTGTTCAATGACCAAACTACTCAACAAATCCCCTAGGCTTCTATTCACCACCTTGGTTTGTCCATCTATTTGAGGATGATATGCAGAAATAAAAGATAGCTCTTTCCCCAACTTTTTCCACAACGTCCTCTAGAAATGGCCAACAAACTTGGTATCCCTATCTGAAACTATATTCCTAGGAAACCCGCGGAGTCTCACAATCTCTTTGAAAAACAAGTTTGCAACATGTGTTGCATCACTGGTCTTTTGGCATGGGATAAAGTGTGCCATTTTCGAAAATACGTCCACCACCACAAATATGGAATCACTCCCTCTTTGTGTCCTTGGCAATCCCAACACAAAATCCATGCTTATTTCATCCCAAGGCCTCTATGGAATAGGCAATGGTTGATACAATCCAGTGTTCTTTTTCTTCCACTTGGAATACTGAAAAATCTTGCAATTGTTCACAAATTTCTTCACCTCCGCTCTCATACCTGGACAATAATATGAAATTTCTATTTGAGCAAATGTTTTATCATGGTCGAAGTGTCCGGCTAGACCTCCGTTGTGATTTTCCTTCAGCAAATTCTCCCTCGTCAAGCATCTTGGTATACACAACTGGCATCCCTTGAACAACAACCCATCCTGAATCAGATAATCAACCCATGAGCTTCTATATATGAGCACAAGATTCTCACATGCTTCATATGCTTCTCCAAAATCCAGATCATTGTGGTACATTTCCTTAAGGTGATCAAACCCGAAGGTTTTGACCTGAAATTCCTAAAGACTTAAAATCCTCCTGCTCAATGCATTAGTGACCTTGTTAGCATTTCCAGAAATATGTTTTATGAAAAAAGTGAAATTTTGCATAAATTCTATCCACTTGGCATGTTTCTGGTTTAACGTCTCCTGTCTGGTTATGAATTGAAAAGTGTGATTGTCGCTATACAAGACAAACTCCTTCGGTACGAGATAATGTCTCCATTTCTTCAATTCTTGGATTATGGCATAGAACTCTTTGTCATATGTGGAGTACTTTTGTTTATCTTCATTCATCTTCTCACTGAAATATGCGACAAGTCTGTTGTCCTGGCTTCAGACTGCTCCTGTTGCAACCCCACTCGCATCAAATCTTACCTAAAATGTCTTTCCGAAATCTGATAGAACTAGAAACGGTCGTTCAATTATCTTCTCCTTCAATATGTTGAATCTTCGCTTAGCCTCTTCTATCCATTTGAAACACTTGTGTCTTTTCTTCACTGTATCCATCATTTGTGCACTAACTCCACTAAAATTCCTGATGAACTTTTGATAAAAACTTGCTAACCCATGGAAGCTTCTTACTTCAAATATATTCTTTGGTGATGACCATTCTTTGATCGCTTTCACCTTTTTGGGATCCATCTTCAACTCATTTGAATAAATCACAAAACCCAAATATATGAGCTTTGTCTTCAGGAAAGAGGAATTTTTCAAATTGATCAACAACTTCTCTTGTTGCAGCCTCCTCATCACCAATGCTAAATGTCTCAAGTGTTCCTTGTTACTCTTACTAAACACCAGTATATCATCTAGATAAACAATCATAAACTTACCAATGAAATCATTTAATACTTCATTCATCAGTCTCATAAAAGTGTGTGGGGCATTTGTTAATCCAAACATCATAACAATCCATTCATATAACCCCTCATTCATCTTGAATGTTGTTTTCCACTCGTCACCTTCTCTCATCCTGATTTGGTGGTATCCACTTTTCAAATCTATTTTCAAAAAATAGTTTTCTCCACACAGGAAATCCATCAAATCATCCATCCTTGGTAATGGAAATCTATATCTGATGGTGATCTTTTTTATGGCCCTCGAGTCCGTACACATTCTCCATCCTCCATCCTTCTTCGGACTTAGTATAGTTGGTACTGCACATGGTCTCAAGCTTTCTCTAACCAATCCCTTGTCTATCAGATCTTGAAATTGTCTCTTCACTTCCTCATTCTCTTGAGGTGTCAATCTGTACGCTTCTTTGTTCGGCAGAATTTCTCCTGGTATCAAGTTAATGTGATGATTGATGCTTTTGATAGGTGGCAATGAGTTTGGCAACTCATCCACTATAATATCAACAAAATTCTCTAGTAGCTCCTGAACTTCCTCAAGAAAATATTCCAGTGAAGTACTGGTAAGGATAACCCTCAGTTTCCTCACTATAGCAAACTACATCTCTTGTTCCTTCTTTACTTCATTCAAGACTTCCTTCTCACTCATGAGAATTATGCTCGTGCTACCTTCCACTTTCGCCTTTTTTTCCTCAATTGGCAGCAACATGTGTGTCCTACCACTCTTCTCTAAGGTGTAGGTGTTTCTCCTCCCATCATGAATAACATTCATGTCATACTGCCAGGTTCTTCCCAACCAAACATGAAAGACATCCATAGGAAACACATCACATAGAATCTCATCCCTATATCCTCCTATTTTGAAATTAACCAGGCATTGTTGGGGAACTATTACCTGATAACCTTTTTGCAACCATGATACTTTATATGGCATAGGATGTGTAGTCATATCCATTTATAGCTTCTCCACCATATCTATGGATACTAAGTTTCCAGTACTCCCAATGTCCCTCATTTTGCAAGATATTCTGAACAAATTGTTCCTTTGTATTGGCTTTTTAGTCTCTATCTCTTGCTTCAAAAGAACCTTCTTTATCATCAAGTATCTTCCATCCTCTACACCCTCTGTCTCATCATATCACTTCTGCACTTCTAAGATGTGAGCTACACCTCCTTTCTTTCTCTCAGGACAATCCCAAGACATATGTCTTGTCTTACTGCAAGCATAACACCTTACTTCTCCTCCTCTGCCTCCTCCTCTTCCTCTAGGAAAATAACTTTTGCCACCACTCTTCCTTCCTCGCGAACTTCCTCTTCTCTCAGTGTAACTATGTGGTTTCTTCACCTCATCCTTGGGCTTCTTTACTTTATCCTAGGGAACTCCCTTGCCTCTATGCCTCTATTCAAGCTTTGACCCTTGTTCTGTTGACTCTACTTCCTAGCCAACTTCTCTTTTGCCTTCAACGCCATCTAGTATGTGTCTTCAACCATTCTGACTGTCTCCATATTGAGCTCATCTTGAATTTCATACCTCAATCCATTAATGTATCTGGCAACTTTCTCTTCGTCTCTTTCCCTTTGTCCATCTCTAATGTTCAGCTTATAGAACTCTTATGTGTACTCCTTCACAGTCAATCCTCTCTGTCTCAGGTTCTGCATCCTCCTAAACAGACTTATTTGGTAATCCTTGGGTATGAATTTCACCTTAAGCTTGGATACCATTCGATCCCAACTCTTGATCTTTTGTTTTCCCTTGCTCCTTCTGTCGGCTTGTAGTTCATCCCACCACAACGTTGCATGTCCCTTCAGCCTACTAAAAACATGCCTTACCTTTTTCTCCTTTTTGACATCCTCATAGTTGAAATAATTGTCCATTGCTAGTATCCAGTCAAGCAATTCTTCTATGTTTAAATTTCCTTCATACATAGGGATGTCAATCTTTGCTCTGGCACCCAATTTGACAACCTCTCTCAATAAGCATTCTTCCACAGCATCCTTGACTATAGCTTCTACAAATTCTACTTCTTCCATTTCTGCCTCGCTGACGTCTCCAACATCAGGCGCTCTTCTTTGGGTTGTTTCCATGAAATCTAGCCTCGCACATAGTTCTCTCATCTCCCTTTCCATAACTCTATTATCTACAGGTGGGTCAACGTGTTTCCTAGGCGATATTGTGTTGACACTTATCTTTCTCCCTACATAAGTCAAATATGTATTCTTCTTTGATACTACTCTTACACAAACCCCTTCCCTCCAAAGGGCTGCTTGACCTCTCGGTCTTGGATCGTTTGAATTTATGAGTCTGAGCGAATCCTTGGGTCCCTATGGGCACCCAGAACTATTTTATCCACACACACATGCTTCTTATGCAAGTGACCATGGGTCTACCTCCCTTGTAGTTCAAACTTCGGGAATATCTTGAATCATTTCCTCAACTTTTCTCGAAACAGTCTTCTCCAAGGTTCCAAACTCTTTCCACGCATCTCCTTATATTCGTTGGCCCCACTATGGGTTCGAGCTTCGCGACTTGAGAAACTCTAGGCCTTCCACCCACAACCTCCGAACTTTGGATTTCCAAATTCCTCAATCCATCGCCACATTCTCTTCTACTGCCAACAATCGAGATTGAATCATGACTACAGGCCTAGCAACCTTCCTTTTGCCAAGTTTCCAAACTTTTCAAGCCTCCAAATTATCAAAACACTTCAAAAATATCCTCCGGGTAGCTCTACCAGATATAACAGTCTGGAATCATTCATCTCCTTCTGAGAATGAATCTTGTCCACTGGATTTGACAAGAAATTCAAGGAATCCTTTCCTTAAATGTTATTGTCACTCACCCTCCTGATCTTTCCTTCTTCATTTCCTTGTTCCTCTGAACAATATCTTTGACCCTCAGTTGAATTCCTGGCCTGTGCACACCTTGCAACAGACTTTCATCCACACTCACTCCTCTGTGAATGATTTTTCACTCCTTGTGACTGTTCTCCAACCACTTCTATCCCTTGTGACTGAATCATGCTATCCTTCCCGAGCCTTCAAGTTTGAAAAATCTATCATGAACTCCTTGTAGACGTCGATGCACTCCTTGCATACATATAAGTTCCACTATCTCTTCTGAGATTTTGAGTCGAAACAAACTCAGTCACACACTCCTTACAGACACTGTGCTGCTCACTGAAGAGAACCAATTGAAACTTATCTACTCCTCACAATGAATCATACATTCAACAAAGCAAATGCAGTCATGGATTCAAGAGCAGAAATAACAAAGAATTGGGAAAAATAACATAAAATCTATCATTCATTCAGATAGACACATATCCATACACATTTGGGACAACATATCTTTGTTATATTCATCCAAACGAAACTTACATACATTCACACAGTGTTTCTCTATATCTCGCAACTTTTAGATTACAATGTCTATCTACTCACGATACTCGGCCACTGCAACAACTATCAACAACAATTGACAACAACCCTTACTCGGTAATATTACAAAGATTTATATCAAGAGGTGCTCTTCAAGCACTCCCTCCAACTACTCTACACTACCTTAAATGGAATTGAATTCTATCACCTACTTAATGCCTATTACAATAAATATTGTGTCAGACAGATAAGAGTGCAAGCTCCAAATCTGTACTATGTGTTATCACTGAAATTTCGTTCGCACAGGGCGACAAGAACTCCGCATCATCAAAACAGAAAGAGTCATTCATAACACAGGATTAATTCCACAGCATTGCAAAAGGGTCAAAAAACTATGCAAATTACCAAAAATTTGAAGGGCGCTATACATTATCTGGGCGTGCGCGCATATGCGCGTAACAGGATCGTACAACGCGCGCATAGGTGCACAAGGCGCGGATTTTGGGCGAAAAACCCACGCGCCTGCTAAACGGTGCATTTATTGAAACTGGTCGGCTTCCCAACCACTAATGGATCAGCTCCCAAGTCAATTTGACACCAAATCCGAGCTCAATCCTCATGGTGGGCTGGTCAAAGACCTAATTGTGCCCTAAAGAGCCCCTTTTCACATTCAAAAGAGGCCACATAATAACCCAATGCTTGGCTATAAAAAGCCATGAATGACCACCATTTTCTCAAGGAATTCTTCATACTGTTATGCTGCTGAGATTGCTAGAGACTCATTCTTTGGCAACACACATTGTATGCTACATTTCATAAGCTATTCACCCCTCACTTGAGTGAATAAGCTTGGAGTTCTTTCACCCACATTTTTCATCTTTTCATTGTAAAGGAGAGCAATCAGTTGAGGGCCTCAAGAGCCTTCCATTGGAGAGGGAAGGGACCCAAGTCCNNTTTCTCCATTGTGTGTCTTTGGATTTCATCAATCAGATCAGCTAATACATTGGTGATATTGGTCCATTTACATTTGTTTTTCATTTTCTCATATGCTTTTAGTTTTAATTAGTTTTAGTTTGATTTCGGTTTATAACTTAGTTGTTTCTCTTTCTAACCTTTTACCTCACAGCTTTCATGCCTAGCAGAGCCCAACTGGGCATGTAAGCACTCATAATTTTCTCACACGGTGACGAATTGGGTGCAAACACTATGATCTGATCCATAAAACAAAATACATTCCCCCATCAACCTCTCATGATGGATTAGCCTTCAAACATTTAAAGAAATTTATAACTCAATTTTTTTTTCCAGATATCACATTAATACATTAATCAGTTTGAAATTCATTATATTTCAAAATGTGTGCTAGTGCGTCCAGCTATCTTCCACGCTTGTGCTTTGCTGGCGATGCTCCTACATCATCGAACCTCGGTTAAGACTGCCACTGGTTTTTCAACTTTCCAGTTAGTACACAGTGTGGAGTCTATTTTACCTATTGAATGTGAAATACCTTCTCTTAAGTTGGCAGTCACACTCCTACCCGAAACTTATGATATCGAGCGACGTCTTATACAACTAGAGAGTCTTGACGATCAACGTCGAGATGCCTCTATGACTATCGAGGAAAACAAAATATGTTTCAAGGTATAGTATGATAATTCTGCCTATCCTCGGTTGTATGCTGAGGATGACTTGGTCCTCTTGTATGATCAAGCCAAAGAACCACTAGGGGTAGGCAAGTTTAGGCCCATGTGGCATGGTCCTTACATCGTGCGACGTGTTTTAGAAAAAGGAGCCTATGAGTTAGAAGATTATGAAGGGAAGAGGTTGGTCGAGCCCAGAAATGGGCTGCACTTGAAAAGATACTACGCTTGATCCCCGAGCTTGGACGTAACTCTTTGTATACTAATGCAATTTAGTGTATATATTTTTTTCCTTTATTTTCGTATTCGAGTTGCTTATCGATTTTTCACTTGGTTTACAGATGTCAACGGAGTCTTCGGTCTACCTAGGATTTGCAGATGGATCCAGTCTCCATACACAGAACTTAGCTTCCATGTCTTGGGTGGTTTACACACCTGAGGGTCTACTGGTGTCTTCAGTTGGCATATGCCTAGGGCCATCCACGAACAATGTGGTTGAATATAGTGCCATTATAGAACTTCTACATGATGCTATCTCACATCGTATTCACTCTTTAGAGGTTCTCCTGGATACACAATTAGTAGTATGTTAGTTGAACAGAGGTTACCACGTGCGTGATCCTAATTTACTCCAACGATTCCTACGAGTACATCTTTAAGAACGATAGTTTGATTTTATTACATATTATCATATTCCTAGGAGTTCTAATCATGTATCTGATGCTTATGCTAATTTCATTTTATATTTGCATTTGTCACATAATTAAAGAAAATAAAACCATATTGTCAATGTACACATTGTAAAATATAAGTAAAGCCGAAGATCCATTTTTTATATATTTCAAAAAATATGGTGTTTATAGTACAAAATTGGGGCTAATACCCTCAATACACATATATAGTTGGTACTACAATATCCACGAAATCTATGCCTATGGAGACAGATGTGTGTCATGGTAACAAACTACGGCATTTGCGAGATGTTGAAAGAGTCGTACCCAGGCTCTAGGTACACCAACCACCTGTCGTTGCATGGCTTTAGGCAGATCCTCTACCTGAACCATGGGAATCCTCTGAGTCAAATGAGACAGGTTTCCCTGCATGTTTTGTAGGAGCCTCTCGGATTCTCCTCCCACTGCCTCGTCTCCCTGGTTCCTCCGTCAATTTAGAGGAAACCCTTTCGGTCGTCGTGGACCCACGTCTACATTACACAAGTGTCTAATCAATACTTAAGCACCATACAAAATTATTTTTGTTCTATTATACAAAAATACAAAAAAATGAAATATGTAAAAACTTTCGACATACCTATGTCACTATAGGCGGTCCCTAGTGGGAGTGACATGTATGGATCCCCTCTGAAGTCAATCCCTGCATAGGGATAGTCATATAGGGAGATGACCTATCACTGCCACCAGAAGAAGAAATCATTGTTGTATGGCATGGGCACCCTACCTCCCCCTTGTTGCCTCATTACCTCAGTCCACCATGCCATGGTTGGATCGCAAGTTCCTCTAGGAAGAATCTCAACTCTAGGTCCCAAAACTGGAACCCGCTCGAAGAAGAAACTGCATAGGATAGAGGCAAACCCAAAATTTCTCTCACTCCCCTATTTGCACTCTATCAACTGGCTCTTCATATTTTCCAGTAGTGAGGTACACTAGTCATATAATGTGGGTCTCATACACTACACTACATAGAACATGAGCAACCTTGAAGATTAATGCAACAAGGTTGAACCTCTAATCCTGGTCAATACAAGGACAATAATCTTTAGGATGAGATTTTTTATTGTCCGGATAGGGAGTTGACTCTCGACCTTCGGAGTCCCTTCTACACAGTGGGCATCGATGTACTCCTCTATTTCCATTCCGCTCCCTGCTCTCCATGATTTGAGTTTTACAACCTCTCCCCGACATGATAGAATAGTCAAAAAGTAGATATCATCTACTTCAATCCTCAATGGTTGCCCATTGAGGTTGAATATTTCGCTCTCAGGGTCCTAGTAACCCACAAACATCTCAAGCAACCTCGCCTGGGCCCTCATTCATTTGAGTTCCAAAAATTTATATAAGCCACATATATTTAAGGCCATTTGGGCCCCCGGATCATGATCCATAATACAACCAACCTCCTCATGCTCTCTTTCTCTCCATTCAAGAACCATCTTGCCAGGGACAAATCAAAATTTGAGTTAAAATCCTTAAAATTCATTATGTGTGTGCATGTACGTGAGCTTCTTCAATTACACTCATGTATAGGGCTTGGTATATGTGCCCTGTATTTTGAACAGGTGTGTATAACCCATCATATACACGACCCGATTGAAGACAACCCACATACACAAAATTTTACATTTTACTCCCTCAATTACTAAAAATTTGGAACCTAATTCAAAAATTTAATCCACTGGAAATGAATAGGAAATGAAGTATATTTACTTGTCCCAGACGGTTGTTGATTTCGTTTCCTAACACTCCTGTAATCACCATTTGAATCTCGAAGGTATTTTGGTCCAATTTGCACTATTTGGGTAAAAAATCAAAATGGTATAGTAATTTTTGGTTTTGTTACTATTTATAAACTATTTTTACCCACTTTCTATAGTTTTGAGCCATTTTTTCACCTAATGGACTAATACAAGGGTGGATTGAGTTTGTTTTTGCAATTTTAACTAGGGTTCTTGTAGATTTCAACGTTATGTTGGTCGTTCCTCACCACGGGCAAGTATTTTCATTACCCATCATATAGAATAGGTATCCATTTCATTATGCATTTTCGTATTATCCTATAACTGTCACTTTTTATACCTTAGTTTCAATCCCATTTATGGTGACACAGAACCTTCCATCTACTAGAAGTCATGTCGTTATCAAGTGGTAGAGATTTACCAAACATGGGTTCCCTAGTTAGATCCCCTACTACATTTGGTGCCCATGTAGAGATTTTTCATAGGACCGAGAATCCTTCATAGCTAATACATGACTTGATGTTGAGCCTCATTTCTCACTCATAAACATATTTCCTTATACCCCGAGGACTCCCAACCAATTTTAATTTAATCTCTTTTCCAACTCATCTTCAAAAAGAGAAAAGATTGTCGAGTGATTTATTTCATTCACACTCATTAAATTGGGCTTGAAAGGTCATGAGTCTTATTTAATCTCTTTTCCAACTCATTATCAAAAAGTGAAAATATTGTTGAGTGAACTTGTCTCTTTCACACTCGTAAATTGGATTTGAAAAGATGTCTATTTGGAACAAGTTTATCCCTTTTTCACACCAAGTAGAAAAGGACATTTTTTGGCTTTAAATTGTGATTGCCTCTCATGCCCTTGCTTGTAGTATTGATCCTATAGCCTCTTCTCTCTTTACACTATAAACCATTTTCCTCATTAGTTTTTTCATCCTCAACCAAGAAGAGCCTTGTTTATATCCTTTGCAATTTGACACCCTATACCTAGGAGGGAACATTCCCCCGAGTGTTCATCTCCCTTATGCATTTCCTTGCATTGAGCATAGGTACGTTCCATTCTTGGAATTAGTTTTGATTATTTGAGACACTTGTTTCCTCCTCTGTATCATAACATTCATTTGTCTATGAAAAAATAAAAAAATATGGGCGGGAAGGGAGTCCTATATTTTATTGGAAGCAGTTGTGTTGCCTTTGAATAGAGCACAAAGTTATTGAGTCCATTTTTCATCATAAGTTTTGGATCGGCATGGCCTTAGGAAGATAACCTCGTTACAAAGTCTTCTCTACTGATCGGTTACTCTTCCAGTCCCTATAGATAATTTCATTGATGCCTCCTACATCTCATGGTTTCATCATTGGGTCTATGCTGCGAGAGTCCTCCAGATGTCTCATGCTCTTGTTCAAAGGAAGTTTATCAACATGTGTCGGCCACTCCTCATAACTCTTGACTTTGCATGTCGTCCATACCCTCAGTTTGTCTCAGAGTCACATGATACAGTAGTCCTATTATGCACCCTGGCCCTACTTTCATCATTGGTAGGTAACCTTTAACCTAGCAGTCGACATTTCATCATTGGTTTTTGACTGGGTGGTTTCCCTTGTGCTCGACGGCAAGACATATATTCACACATTGGGATTCATGAAGTGTCTTGGATTCCATTATCCTTATTGGTGGTTTCCTCTCCTTTGTAAATAGTTTTCATCATTGGCTACTATTCAGAGGGTCTTTTTCGTGTACTGCTTGCACTTGGTACATGCGAAAGACACACAGGGTCATTGGTTCGTGAACATTTTCTTTGTCCGATTTCCACCAAATAATGAAGCTCATGCTTTGTACCTAATTCTGACTTATGAGAGATGCCTTAATGTTCTCCTTTCAGTGGGTCTCCTTCCATCGACTTTAGCTCATTTATTCTGGATACAGGACCTAGAGTCTTATGAGTACCTTGAGGCTTGCAGCCATCAGTGGCAGGCTCGCTCACCATCGACAGTTGGGAATATATGAATTTCTCCTGATCGATGGATTCTTCAAGTGTTCAACACCAAATCCTTTATTCACTCTTGTAAGAATGTATTCAGTGCCTCGATACGTACTTTCATCATTAGTAGGTTGTCTTGCATTTTTTAATGATATACATCAATGACCGGTAATCAAATGATGTCTCGTTGTATTCGACCTCAACCCATTTATTCACATGATGTAGACTTGCACCCTTGGCAGATTGTGTAGAAGACTTGAATACATCACTATGTGGTCATAGCTTTCCTGGCTTGTTTCTTCCTTTTCATTGGACCAGTACCTATATGACTTTAGTGATCATGGGAGATCAGATTATACTCCATGGTATACAAATATCTTCACATTGGTTTTGAGACTGGTTCTACTAGGCCTTGTTCGTGACTATGACAACTATTCGCATGTAACCGCATTGATATTTTCCTATGTATGGCCACAGACACTCGTTTGGTATATTTTCACATGGATCTGCAATGTAATTTTATTGGCAGCCATGTATGCAAAGTCAATGCAGAATGTAATGAGCAATGAGCTCATCCATTTGGTGCCATACCACTCCATTTATGGGTTGTTTATAATGTATTTAGGCGATCACATATACTCCTCTATCCTCACACATTAGGGGGAATCTATTATAGCAAGATTTGCCTCACCCTATGCAATCTTGCCCATAAGGCCTTTTTGTGTTTCCCCATGCAGACTTATCATCCCTGCTTGTAAAATCCAGAGCCAAAAACAAATATTTTTTCACATGTATGCATCTTGCACACTATACAACATGTGTATACTTAGGTTTCTCCACTATAGCCCATGTACATCGAGATTTGTACCAAAAAATAAAAATTAATGTCGAGTTTCCATGTCACGACAGGATATCTATGATCCTTGGCCTTCCATGTATTGGAAACATTCTGACTCGACCCTTTAGTTCCATTTTGAAGGCTATAAATGGGCCAATTACGAGCTATGGAAAGAGGAGAAAGAATTCAACTTTGAGAGAAAAGTTACTGTGGAGAAATTATTTACTTCATATTGAGTCTGCATCCCTTTGTTTTTTAATTATGAACACAATGTTCAACACCCAAGATATTCCCTTATTGATTGAGAACCTCATTGTTTCTCTCTTATGAGCTTGCCTTTGGTGGAGGATTGAAGTGGTGGAGGCCCAGTTGGAAGGAACTTAGTTTCTCGGTTCTGAACCGTGTTGGCATGGAATTCTGTAACATTTTCACTTCTATTGATCATATATTAATAGAAATACTCTTTTCCCATCCAATTGATATCTCGCAAATATATTGAATTATTATTCCATGGGCGTATTTGTCTTGTTTATTAATGGATTATGCTATTAAATGTGCTAAGATTATATAATATCGCCATATGCTTTCTTTGCTTGGCTGTTGAGGACTAGTTTTAGGTGTATTTCTTTGGGTCAAGTGCTCAACGATGGACTTCATTGAACGTCTGGATGAGGTAGGCCTTTTATCTTGTCTTGCTAGCATATTTGTTTTCATAGCATACTTGAGAAAAGAGTTTATTTATGTAGTCATTTTTGTCTATTTTGGTTTACCCTAGCCATAGAGAGATTTTCCTCATAACATCATCCTTCATCCATTTTGTATCACACCTAGTGATTACTATTTTTATTAATTATTCAATTTGTCTCCCGACCACATTAAATCAATACGTGATATTTTCCCCAACACATCGGCTCACCAAACTAATTCACATTTATACAATTACATTATAATTCATGAGGATTAAAATTGGGGATGTTACATTCCCCTCCCCCTTAATTGTTCACTATCCTTAGTGCAGAACACCCTTTGGTGTACACAAAATTACAATGCTATGTTCTTTGGCCTGTAGTTAACATATAAGCTCTCTGGCCTAATATCACACAAACATTCCATCCTAAATATAAATGCATAGGCACTCTAGCCCCAAAACCACAAATGCATAAGAACTTTGTCCCTAAAACCATAAATACATAAGCATCGTGGCCCCCCAAAACAATAAATGCATAGGCGCCCCAACCCCAAAACATAGATATAGAGGCACCCTTTCCCAAAATGTATATATGCATAGGCACTCCAGAAATATATATATATATATATATATATATATAAACCATTGGAATTATCCTACCGCTATCCCAATTTCCACCATCACTCTTCCTCTTTACCTTCCCAACCCAAAGAGTGTACCCCTTCACTGCTCTCAGTCCATCGAGAGTCCCATTTGTTTATTAGGGTTGACCCAAGGGATGTTCCCCCTTAACTTTTCTTATTCCATTGGGTTGCACCATTCATTTATCGGGGTATCTCTAGCACAAGTCACTGGGAATCTCACTATTGTGATCTCAAGGACTCACTGTAAGGAAAAATTACCAAGAAATGTACAAACAACAACAATCTTGTTTCTATAGTGTAACTCACACTAGATTTCACTCTTCATGCCTAACAACCTAGTTCTTCGATAGTGCAACTCACACTAGAGTTCACTCTTCAGGCCTAACAACTTGGGTCTTTTGTAAGCCTGACAACTTGCTTCTTTTTGTACTCACCCTATAGGATCAAGCATCCATTTTAGTGTTATACAATTCCTCAGGTGATCCATCATTTGCCAAGGTGTTCTTAGGAAAACGAATGATGATGACTTATTGCTAGACATATGGTCATCATCCCATATGTATCATATGCACACATTCAATATGAGACATCATCATTCAATTTTCATTTATAAATTTTCAAATCCTTTTTACATAGGAAAACAAAGTTTCTGAAACCTAAGTTTTTTTCTCATAATTGTTTTCCTCTTGCAGTAGTATATATCAATATTAATTATGGGATTACATCCCTTCCATATCCAATACTACTCTACCTATAATTTCCTCAATTTTCTTGTAGCCAAACATTATTGTTATCACTCATGCACTGTTTATGAAATGATCTCAGAATTGTAATTTCCCATAAATTCAATCATTTCCAACCATTATTTGCATTAAAAATGGAATTCAACCATTAATCATATTATTTATAATGAAACTATCATTCATTGTACATGTGTTATCAACATACCAACATTTTCATAATGCAATCAACTTTAACAATAAATAAAACCAATTTGACAATAATCATGGCCACATCTACACAATGCGTCTTTGCATTGACTATAGAATACCACATGTTCATGTCATGTATTCCACCATGCGAGTTGGAAGGTATGGACCACACATGAACACATCATCCAAACTCTTCCCAAGTTACTTGTCCAATCATATATATAATTTATTCTTCGACCCATACACAACACTAGGAATTTGATTCCCTTAGTACTCTCTTGTGTCGACAAAGAGGTTGCAATCTAAACATTCGTAATACATGGGGAGACCATTACAAACTTTTATGATGCTATAAACCTTCCATTTCCAACCTCAACATGGCCTCATACATGTCCACCTCTATTGGCATTCATTTCTACAACAAGAGTAATGTTTCCTGACTTAACTTCTTATGATCTCATAACCAACATAACACGGTATGCAATTAAATTTATCATAAATGCATTCAAGCATTACATAACATGTTTGTATTCAAGGCCTTATTCATTTTCATCAATTCAAATATTAAAATTCAATTGAGGGAATTCTTACCTCAATTCCCCTTAGCATCTATGCATCATAAGAAACCTCAAATGCATACATGCATGGCTATTATTGCATTACTTGATGCTATCTAATTAAATGGTACTTTGTAAAGGCTCATAGGATCCATTCACCAACCTTTGATCAACATCCCCACCATCCTCATTTTTCTTCATATGGATGGATACCATCAACAACAATATCATCATCTCTTTTATCCATGCTATAATATTTTTTCCTTGATACACAATCCATCATTAGTTTTATTCAAAAATCATAGCATCATTATTTCATATATATATATATATATATATAAACAAACTAATTTTAGTATGTAAGCATGCCATCCACATGTTCTGACATATCCATATGCACAAATGCACATCAATATGAACCAAGATTTTGATCTTTCATTCATATTTCATGCATGTGAATTTTATCTTTATTATGTTCATCATGCATAAGTCTATTATGCACTCCACTGCATATTTATTTCAAATTTATTTATTTATTTTGTTGTTGATGTAGATGGTTGTCCTTGAATTCATGTATAACATTTCTTCCATGTGCATGACCATTCTTCTCAATTGTGCACCAATGGAACCTACTATGGACCAGCTAACCAAGCCCCACCTGAAAATTATGCATCTCCAACCACTAGATCCACTTGTGTTTCCATCTCACAATTACTCCCTTTAAGAAGAGAATCTTGTCCCAACATTTTTGCTAAAATTATCAATGTTCATAGTGCTATAATATGCACTAATTCAAATGAATATTAACACTCCCCATTCCTTGACCCAACTGATATTGAAATACCAATACCATTGATTGGAATTTCAACAATATGAAAATATTATTTTATGTCATGTTTATAATACTCTTTTTCATCCATGGCTTTGCTCAATTTTAAATATCTCTCTTCAATTCATTGAGTGATTCACTATGAAGCAGTACTTGGCCACTCAAGACCACTCTTCTCTAAATGGAATGCTACACTCCTACATTACACTTGTACCCTGCTTTTTCTATGCACTGAGCACTCTGATAATAGAGACAACTCTCTTGCTTTGTGTAATTTTAGACAAGAGTTGTTATATCATATCTAACAATCCCTTCTTCTTTCATTCCTATACTTTAACATAGAGATTACTAATCCACTCCATGATTCACCCCTTATATCATGACATCCTCTTATTTATCTTGCAGCAAGATTTGTAGCCTTCACCATATTTCTAGCTTCAAGACTATGGAGTCCTCCTTAACCCCTTGTGCATGCAATGATATTCTCCACCTACCTGATTCATGCTTTGTGTGAGAATATATATTTATTTTTCTTTGCAAACCATTCAAACTCTATAGAATTTGAATGCTAATATTCCTCTTCTCTTCCTTAAACCTTTTTCAACCTTGCATCACCTGCTTTGTAGCTCTGCACTTCCCTTTGTAGCTCTTTGATGCTTCAACCATCTATACAAGATTGACCTATTTCCCTATCCAATGGAACCTAATATTAATCTAAAAAAAACCCACATAATGATAATATGTGGAATTATATCTCCTTGCTAGAAATCCCTTCACACAACAGTCTTTATTGGAGTGCTTTTGTACTTATTAGAAATGCCCTATAAATAACTATGTCCCTTTTTACTTTTCTAGATATTTTACATCAAATTTTCCTTTATACTTATGCATAGGAACTGTCATGATTTTCAATACACTTCCTTACCTAGAAATCACCTTTGTAACTCACCTCTATCATCTGGGAAAGTTTCTCCAAACTTTGGCATTATTTGGAAAAATCTTCACATTGAGTAATTACATGGTTCATGGAATCCAATTCCACTTTCTCTGGAAACTTTATGGATAACATGATGCTTCCCTAGAGAAATTAAGATTTATATCACATTTATTTCTATTTACCTTTCCAATGACCATACCCATGCTTCAATCTGATTTATGAGCCAAAATGTATGGCTTCCTGAATCTCCATTATGCTCAATGATGTCCTTCAATTACACCCAAAAACCTTGCTTCCAATTCCTTGAGAATCATTCTTGTCAAAACTAAATTTTGAGTCAATATATGGATTCTCCTATCCAATATATTTCCAATGACTACATTCTTTCTCAATTCTGAGAACTGAGCAAAACGTTATAGGCAATGGAATATTTCTAATTTACCCCTTTATGCATCTTTCTCCCTGATGAAAATAATCTCAAGCACCAATTTTTCCCACCTATAGAGGTAATTCTGTTAGAAACCAAGGAAAATTTTCTATAGGACACAGATAATACTGCTAACACCAAAATCACAACAACTCTCATATTTTCAAACCGATGCTCTAGTCAAAATCTGCAACAATCTGTAAATGACAACTTTGCCTCTTTGGACATTCTTCTAGCATAGCAATTTTATCCTTGTCCATGCATCTCTACACCAATTACTTTGGGATTTTGACAGAGTCTCAATTGGGTATTTCCATGAATTCCTTTTGAACAATATGTCAAACTTTCACCCTTAATCAGGGTCTGTACTATTTGTTACAACCTGTAGAACTTTTGATTGTTTTACATTTTTAGCCCTATATGCTATAGGTGCCTTCTCCCTCATTTCCTACAAATATTACATACCCAGATCCCAAATATGGCTCCATGGTTGTCTTCTATGGTTCATAATATTTCAATAGAATATTTTTGTGCCACAAATGGACTTCTGAGCAAGGAGTTATGCCCTCTGGAAGTAAACTAGTGCCGAAACAATTACCTTAACTATTTCAATTGTAAACATTTTATATGAGCCCCGTTTTTTGAATTGAATAGCTCATTGGAAATATCTCCTGGGGCGCTTTTATTTAAGCTATAGAAACAAAGTGTACCTTGGTAAACATACACTCTATTCTTGTGGGTTTTTATTTCCTAAAAACATCGTTTAGGACCTCTAAATTGCCCTGCAAGTTCATGACCTTCAAAACTAGAAAAAAATCATAAAATTTTGATTGTTTCATTATTATAACATCCTTTTAAATCTGATTCGTTGATATTAAATCAAGTTAAATATTATTTGTTGATCCAGTAATCCTTTCCAAACCCCAGAGATCAATTTCCATCATTGATTGACAACTTAAAATAATTTGGACCATTGATATGAGCTCCATCGATGATCGATTAATCAACGTTTTTATTTAGCAAGCCACTTTCTTGTGACTCTCCATGACACCCGATCATTGACCATCAGCCATCGATTATTTCTATTGGAAAGCACTTACAATATATCACTAAACCATCCAACTTGACCAATATACATTCTCGTTAGCGAATGAAACACTTTATAAATTCAACTAACTTGACCATTGGCCATCAGTCATTCCTTGGTTGATGTGGAAATTATTGTCGTGGCCTGACACATGGATGATGACATGGCATGATACGTCATCCTAAGGTGTCAACCTAACTGATGTTTCCCAACACGTGGATGCATACATGGCATGACATATCATATTGAGGGGCCAACTTCGATGATGTGGCCTGACACATGGATGTTGATGTTGCATGACATGACATCACCTTATTTTCTTCATCAATGATTGACCATTTCTCTTGGATGAAAAAATCACTTCATTGAATTGGTCGACACTCGACCATTGGCCATTGGCCATCGACGATATCCCTTGGATGACCTGAACACATCGTCGAATCGTCTGACACTCGACCATCGATCATCATTTATCAGTGATTTTTCTTGGAAACTAGAACACTTCACCAAATCAGCCGACCTGATCGGGCCATTGGAAAATTATCTTGGCCAACTCCAACACTTGGAAATTTTCAACCAAACCTCATATGAATATGGACCGTCGATCTCCTAATCGAAATGATCTTTACTCTTGATCCATAAAAAAATTCCAACTTTTCCAATGAATCTCAATCGTTGATCGACTGCAAATTCCAAATGGATGAAAACGAATCCAAACTGTCGATCTGTCTCATTTTCAAAATTGTTGAAATTGAATCTCAATCGTTGATTTGATTCACCCTCCAAATGGCTGAGAATGAATCATATCCATTGACCTGGTCTATTTTCCCAAGCATCAAAATTGAATCTCGACAATTGATTCATCGAACTCTACCCAATGCTACAACAACCATTAAAACTTGAATTTCAACCTTCCATGTCAAATTTTAACTCTACAACTTTGCAGATTGACTTCATCAAACCTCTCTTTGATGGTTGTGAGTCAAATCCAACCTAAATTTGCTCACGAATTTAATGATTTCGCTATGATTTTCTATGTTTTCCCCAAATTCATCACAAAAAAAATATGTAACCGTGAATTTTCCTAAATTCGCACTAGTTCTTGGCCCATAAGTGTCCAATGTTTGAACCAAAATATATAATACCACAATGTAATGTACCCAGCCTCCATATAAGAAACATTATATGTGGAAAACACATTAAAAATTAAGATCTTATACATAATGATTTCATGTAGCTTACCATCTACATATCACACACACATTTAACCATTTATGATACCATAATTCTAAATGCATCTAACAACAAATTAAAAAAAAAAAACATGAATGCAATTGTTCCTGTAATAGCTAAATACACAACATTCATATAAACATTTATATGTTAATGATTAACCAATTCATTGTGTACAAAGGATGAATGCCCCAGCCATAGGCATTTCTATTCATTTCCTCTCAAAAACATGCCACCCTTGAGCTGAGGCTATGAATCCACAAGCATATCCAAACCTCTTGGTTGTCCACTCTCCACACACAACATTGCCAAAACCCAGGTTCCACTCCCGTAACAGTTCCAATCCTCCATCTCTCTTCCCCACCACCTTCACAACCCAAGGAATGTACCCCCCTTCACTAATCACATCCCCTCGAGTTGTATCATTCATTTATCAAGGCTCCCAGTGCACTCGGTTGGTCAAGAAATCTCAGTTGAGGACTTCTAGTAACTCTTAGCTTCCCAAGGAGTGCTCATATCATCTTTTACAAGGATCTTGAGCCATTTCCTCAATAGGAAAATCACACTACAGGATTGCAACCTGTTTTACAAGAACACATTCCTCTTTCTCAGCATAATACACAACCAAATAATGGAATCCTTCAAGCATACCATGATTGGTTCTCTTTCCATCACTCCACTTCACTCTTGCTGCAAAAAACCTGCTAGTAAAAATTGCTTCATTTTTCCATACAAATTTCCCTTCTTCTCCCTTGCTTGCTTGAGACTCACTCTTCCCAAAGATGATTTCACTTCCTCCCATGCTCTCCAATAATTATGGGACGTTACCTCTCACACCCACCCTCTTACATGAGTTAAGTGATTGGTTTTGGGAACAATCAATGACAAATAGAAGGTTATACTTAATGATAATAATTTTAGGAATTTAGGTTGGATTAATACCCATGAATAATTCCCCTTGGACCCCTCTCTCTTGTGGAATAATATCTCCCCATTGTTCTTCATCCATTTTGTATCGAACCCAATGATTATTATTTATATTAATTATTCAATGCACATGATATATGATTCAACCCCCGACCACATTAAATCAATATGGGCTCTTCGCCCCAACACATCCGCTTGTCAGCCTAATTCACATTTATGCAATTACATTATAATTCACGTGGATTAAAATCGGGGATGTTACAAAGTTATCTCAGTGACCTATCTACCAGTTTCCAACCTATATAACTCTTTCCTACCTAGGTGGCTCCCATAGGACAAAGGAAATTCAAGACAAATTTATATAGGACATTGGGATTTATCACTATTTGCCTCCTATTTATACTTGTTTCGTTCATGCCTTCACTCATATGCATGGGGGATTTCATCACCTCTCATGTTAGTTGTTTGGAATACCGATTTTCCATAGTTGAGGCATGTTTGAGCACTCTTATATTATCTCTTAGGCTAGAGTCTGTTTCTTTGATAAGATAGACAACTTCAACTAGGCCACCTATATTTTGATTCAATCACACTTGAAACCACTTGTTCGACCACCTAAGAACATAGATTTGTTTTTTGATCATTTTATTTTCTTAATTGATTGATTTAGTGACTTTCTCTTTTGATATATTAGTTTCATTTTAGGAGAGATATTTCCACCTAGGAATAATTGCACCACTAAGGAGACTATCTCGTAGACTATATGGTTTATCCCCCTTGAGTATTCCTAGTTGTTTTTTATCTCCTACTCAAGAATTCAAGATCAAGAATCTTATCACTCCCTTAGGCACATAATCCTTGAATTTAAGAAGTTATTATTCTTATTATGTGGATTCAAAACCCTCATCCCCTTTGAGGCCATCTATTTTGGGTGTTCCTGGAGCAAGTGACCCTTTGATTGGTTTAGTCACTTTAGCTTTTGATAGGTTAGTTTCCTTTTACGAGAGATATTTCCACCTGGGAATCATTGTGCCACCAAGGATAATTTTTCATATAATTTGTGGCATGTATCCCTTGAGTATCCCTAGTTGTGTTTTATCTTCTAATCAACGAGTCAACATTAAGAATCCTATCCCTACCTTAGGCTCATCATCCTCAAATTGAGGAAGTTCTTCTTCTTATTTTGTAGATTCAGAACACTCATCCCCTTTGAGGCCATCTAATTCAGTAATTCCTAGATATAGTCACTCTTTAAGTAGTTTACCTTCACCTAACCAAGTACCAAATCAGTTCTCACCATGGTAGGAACAAATCCTAACCTAAATCAAGTGAAAACATAAACCCAAAAAGTTTTACCCAATATTTTGAGGTAAAATCTCTTTGATTTGACAAAAAACATTAATGATCCTATTCAACATAGTTCTACTCAACTTACTATGACAAACAAGCTATCCTCAAATATCCCTAAGTTTAAGGGTCATTCTAGAGAAGATCACTCGAGTCACATCATTTTTTTCCACCTTTGGTACTCATCCAATAACATAACACTGGACTCAATTAGTTCGAGGTTGTTTCATTACACCCTCATGGGTGTGGCTACTAAATGGTACACTGATAAAATAGCCCATTCACATACCTCCCTTGAGTCCACAACCAAAGTTTTCTTAATAAACATTCATCATCGATTATTTAATGATGTAGGAATCAATATTATCACCAAAATGCATCGAACTACCACCACCCATATCGAAAAAAACCGTTGAAGTGTTACGTACACCAAGAAATATCACCGATAATCAAAAGAGTGATCGAAGTTAAGAAAAATTCATGAAACATTTTACTTTTCCAAGAGAAATTGTCAATCATTGATGGAGTGACTAGCCTTCGTCAAAATTCAAGTAAAAAATTAGTTCCCCAAGAAAAATTGACAATTGTGGATGGAGAGGTCAGGGTTCAGTGAAATTCGTGAACAAGTTTAGTTTGCCAAAAAAAATTGTCAATACACGATGGAGTGATTGGGGTTTGGTGAAATTCATGAACAAGTTTAGTTCATTAAAATATATCTACAATCACCAATGATTGGGTTGACAAAATTGGCAAGGAGTTTCATTCATCCAAAAGAAGTCATTGATCACCGATGAAGGGAAAAGAGGAGGATGGTGTGTCATTCCATGTCCACATTCACCTGTCATGCCATGTCAACATTCACATGTCATGCCACCTAAACATCCATGTGTCATGCCACATCAACTAGGATAGAATATCAACATACATGTGTTATGCCATGTTAGCTAGAAAAACATAGATGGTTGATAGTCAATGATGGGGTTGGAAAATTTGGTAAAGACTTGCAAGTCAATTGGAAAAGGAAATTGTGGATGATTAGGTTGACAAATTTAGTGAAGTCTTGCAAGTCAGTTGGCAAATGAAATTGCCAATTGTTGATGCAAAGAAATAGGTCAATCGCCAATGGAGGAAGAGGAAGTTGATGACATGACTAAATCATGGGACGACACAGGGAAATAAAAATCCATGTTCCATACCATGTTAGACAAATTGCCATGTCGACAAAAATAAAAAATTTATATATAAAAAAGAAGTATGGAGCCAAAAACTTGTTTTGGCCATAACAAGAGAATTTTAACTCAGAATTGGATGAAATTTTAGGTGTGTCTCCAAAGTGATGAAGGATATAAGAATTCTAGGGAGGGCCACTAGATAATTTTGGTTAAATTGTTCCAAAATATGTAAATTAGTGACTTTCAAAAATATGGGTGATGTTCAGTATCCAAGGCGCAGAAAGAGGTGAAAAGTTTATAGATAGCTCAAAATCCAGGCATGTAGATACCTATTTAAGATGTTGGAGAAATTAAAAAGGATTTGGTGTGGAAATTGTTGAAATAGTGAAAAATATATTATTGTCGAACATGTTGTAGGGATTTTTGAAATCTTCAGAGGAGGAAAAGAGACCCTATATCACTGATACATTTTTATTTATTTAGTTGAATTTTATTCTAAAGATAAATATGGAAAAAAAAATCTTCAGGCATTTTTGCCCAGTTTGCTATATCTAGGAGATAGTCAATTTTGGCTAAAATATCTATGTCTGGAGAAACTGCAAAAGAACAATGTTGTAAATTCCATATTTATATAGAATTTGATTGGACTATCAGTTTCCAAATATGATATTTGATGTGTATTCCAAATCATAAATTCTATCTACACCCGATATAAAAAAATTATAATTCCTGACCAATTTTTATTCTATGGAGGGAAAGGATGGTCTCTAAGAAAAATAGTTGCAATGAAAATAGAGCACAATTGAATTAAAATAAATTGCAAACTTCAAAGGGTTATAAATTTTAGCTTGGAACTCAAAATGAGGCAGAAGTGCAGTTATTGGAAAGATAATTCATAGGATAATGTATATATACATTCAGAATCAGATTTCAATGCATCCATACTCCTCATAAATTTATCTGAAAGGATGACCAATAATCTAATTAATGAAATATTTGACAATATGTGTAATTCTAAGAAAATTGTTGCATGCACATTCTTAAAGAATTAGAATTACATGAAAAATGATTTGGTTCCTATATGAGGACCAGAGATACGGAGGATGCCTAACCTTCTTACAACAATGACGATGAGAAAATTGTATCCATGAAATTCCTTGAAAAATGAAGTGTATCCATGGCCTTTTTATAGCATTCCTTTGGGTTATTGTTCAACTAGTTTGTAGTGTGTAAAGAGGCTAATTAGGGCATTTCTAGGTCTTTGACCAGCCACCCAGTCGAATCTAGTCCATATTTGAGTGTCAAATCAACTTGGAAGCTGAACCAGAAGTGGGTGGGAGGCCGACCACTCTCATAAATGCATCATTTCTCAGGTGCACGGATTTTTGCGACAATAGTCATGCATCGTGCGCATGTGTGTGAATATGGCATTTATGTTTCATGCATGTGCGTGCGCGCCCAGTGTCTTCATATCACCCTTCAATTTTTTCACTATTTGTATATGTTTTGACCCTTTGTGAATGATTTTGTGTTAATTCAGGTCCATGGATGTCCTCATAACTATTTGACGATGCTGAATTCTTGTAACCATTTGCGGACGAAATTTCAGTGATAACACATGGATGAAAACAAGACCTTTAAATCAAGAAGATAATCAAGCTCCACAACCAACAATTCTCTCCATCAAATGATGGTAACTTGATCTTCTTAATCTCTCCTTGAAAAATATATGAATTAGGCCTCCTCCTTTATCTTCTAATATGGGACATTCTTGGGCTTCTCTACAATCTTAAATGTGCATGTGTTCTTCTAGTCTAGTGTCTAGGTGAATGATGATGATGATTTTGATGTTGATTTCTACTTACACTCATTGATTGCATAGATCCTCTATGATCATCCCTCCTATCATGAAATATGGATCTTCTAATTGTCTTGAAATGGTTTCTCATTTTATGTTATAATCCTTATTGAATTTCCTTTGTAACATATTCAACTTTTGTAGTATCTCTTCCTAGGATCTCTCCATCCTTTCATTGTCTTCTATATAGCTCTACACTTATTTTTGAAAGATTCTCATAGTCTCAACCAACTCTACATACTCCACTTTACTTCTATGTCCATTTGAATTAGTATCTTCATTTGTCAACCTAACACATCTTAATATTGTAACGGGCCCATACATGCCCACATGCTACAAAGATAAGATAGTGTTGAAATTTTCTTTCTTAGATCAAATCACTAGGGAAGTTTAAAGGTTTTGTAATGGGCCCATACATGCCCACATGATCAATC
>ML781431.1:502423-516270 GCA_009831015.1 Picea engelmannii | reverse complement strand
TTAGTTAATTAGGTAATCAACACTTGTAAGGACCAAGCGAAGTCCACATGCAACAAGGTGACACCTAATTCACTAAAAATTGGCACACTTTCACTCATTCACACAAAAAAGTCACTTATCACTCACATAGCTTCTTCTTGAAATGTGGAGGTTAAAGTAAGTCTCCTCCAAAGGGATTCTGAAACACCCCACCCTTTTCTTGATGAAACTATCCACTCCGATTTTAATTCAACGAGGTTGGTTCACACCCCCAACCTCTCAAAACAACTACATCTAATTTTTTTCTAAAAACTCACTAAGATTTCCTCCACAGGAGGTGCCAAAAGAAATTTTTTAGTCTAGGTAGGATTTCGGGGACAGGCATCCAAATAACTCCCCATTATCTGGTTCTCACATTGTCAAAACCATAGAAGTTGTCAAATAGGGAATTGAAAATCCTCCAAGTCAAGTGTTCCTAACACCATAAGGCAGGGAGATACCCATGAAGGGTTGAAGGCCGAGGTCTGGTTGTTCTATGCGTCCCCCCTTGAGGCACCCATATCTCGGATGGGATCCAGCTCGTGACCCATTTCTTAGGCTGAAAATCTAAATGTCGCACTTTGACCGAGGTACCCAGTGACCAAATTTTAGGACATCTACCCAGGTGGCAATTGTGGGCTTCAATTGTACCTTGATTGGATTTTGTGCGGCTATTGGGAAATATCGCCAACTCTTTCGGGATATGCCCCCTTTACCCCTCATTATAACCAAATATTTCATCCTTCACTAGTTTCTCTTCCGGTAACTTCAGACCCCACTGTTGAGTACTATTGAAAGGTCCAGTTCTATTTGAGAGGAAGGACGTTAAGTCTTCTAGGACATGAGAATTTGTTTTCTTTGATTCCCCACATGGACAAAACCCACTTATCCACATATATGCTTCTTTTTCAAACCATTTTTTCACTTCTGACTACATTTTGATTTGGATATATATATTGTGTAAAGTTCAAAAATTTGCAACAAAAGGCTCTTGTTTCTTTCTTACTCTCACCACCATTTTCACACATTCACTCATCTAGTTGGACATCATAGGGGACCCATAGAATCCTCGTCGTTCCCAACTCTTACTAAACCTCCCTCCTATCTTAGGGGGAGTGTTTGGTATTTCCCACTCATCATCACCACCTTCACACACTCCTATGAGTGCTACTGTCTTAGGATCAGCTTTGCTTGGTTCCACATTACTTGGGTCCACTTCCCAAGCTCCTCCGTCCACTTGCTCTCCTTTACATGGAAGCAGGGGACCAACTTCCTCTCAAGGGGGAAGTACCAACCCACCTAGCCCCCCTCAAGGGTCAGGTTCACAACACACTTACACCATGGCTAGAGCTAATCCTCCCCCCCCACTACAGATGCCATATTTGGCCTCTCTCAACATATCGGATCTAATCAAACTCACCAATGATCCTATATTGCATGACCCCAGATGGCCTGCAATGCCCACCAAACTACCTTCAGACATACCCAAGTTTGAAGGAAAGGTAGGAGATGACCATGCCAACCACGTCATGACTTTTCACCTATGGTGCTCTTCCAACAGCATTATGGATGATTCCATCAGACTGTGATTATTTCAATGCACACTCACCGACCCATTGGCCAAATGGTATGTAGATGAAAAATCAGGGTCCCATGTGACTTTTGAATCCTTGGCCAAAGAATTTTTGACCTTCTTCCAATTACCAATCCGCCACGACAATGGTCTGGAAGTACTCTCTAATTTCAAACAAACCTCAGCCACACATATCGTTGATCACATTCATGAGTGGCATAGGAAACATAGTTTGTGTAAAGAAGAAACCACCAAACAATAATGTCTTGACTGGTTTCTTAGATCACTTGTCTCTCTCCTCAGTAAGGATGTAGCTTTCACCTTTCCTCAATCAGAAGAGGAAGCCATCAGTAAGGCTCAATAGTATGACCTCATCTATGCACAGTTAGGGTACTTATACACTGTACTTCTTGATCTCCCAAAACCTATGCCATTTGGCCAAGACAAACCTGGGATGTCTCACTCAGCAGATGGATTGATTGGTAACACCACTCACCACGGTCCACAACCCCAACAACCACCAATGTATGGAACACCTCAATACCCGTTTGCATACAGGGGCACTTCTTACTACCCCCCACCCCCTTATACACAACCATACCATGTTTCTATGCCTCCACCCATCAGTGGGCCACCGTCGGCACCCCCCATACACCCACCTATTCAACCAAGTTATGGTACCTCCTCTACCTTAGTTTATAGTACTAGCGAAAGAACCACGCCTTCCTACGTACCTTATGGATTGTTACCCTCACAAAATTCGTACTTTCCTTTTCCTGGTCCCCCACAACCCATGGCTCCCCCACATCCTCATGCTGGGGTGAATTTTATTCAACCCTCTCCCATTCAGAAATATCAAAATTTTGAACAACTGAATACAACAAATCCAACCCATCCATCAAACAATGCCAAAAAGAAAGGACGAAACAGGAACAACCACAACCCAGGTCAAGGCGAGAATCAACCCCAGCAGAACCAACCTACTGGGGGAAACCAGAACCAAGGGAATCTGAACCCCCAGGGGGGGAATAAGAATAGGCGTCAAGGGAGAAATAACAATACTATTAAAACCAACTTTCCTTGTGCCCTTTGCGGTGATTTCGGCCATTACACTCATCATTACCCCCAAATTGTTGATTTCAAATGGTTGAAATACTCATGCAGTATACCCCATCCTCCAGTACCGCCTACCCCTCAGCAGGCACCACAACAATATGTTCAACAACCCCCCCTATCATGCTGCAGAACCCTATTCCACCCCAAGGTGTGATAAATACCCAACATGACATGCATCATCCCCCACCTCAAGTGGGACAGTACCTCAACCCAAACAATCCAGCAGATCGCACGATCCTCCTCAATAGTGAGGAAGAAATCCTTCTACAAACACATAATCATCAGTATCATGCACCCGTTGAGTCTCCTCCCATCCCTCCAGAGACAAACCTTGCACCGACGGGACCCCCATTGGTGATCCCTCGCCCTAACACAGAGCCACCTCTTCGCATTCCTCGCATCCCATTGCGTAGGAATGTCCACAACGCATAGGCTAGGGAAGCTCATAATTATAGTTTGGTTGATGAATTAGCACAATCCCCAGCTTCCATGTCAGTCTTAGAAGTCCTTCAGACTTGTCCCACTCAGCAGAAATCATTACTTTCCACCTTGGGGGCATTCGACCCCGCTGATACTTGACTCATTACATTTGATCTCGACAGTGGAGAACCTCGCCTTCCCGCCTTGATCTCTTTTCAAATCCCAGTAAAAATACGGAACATCACAGTTCATCGGTGTATCATCGATGACGGTGCATCTATATGCATTATGTCCAAATCGGTATGGAAGAAACTTGGTTCCCCCGAACTCATACCCTCTGCCATTACCTTATGAGCATATGATGGATGACCATCACCTCCTGAAGCGCTCTTCCAAAATGTCCCCATAGAGCTCAGGGGCAAAACCATTCTCATCGACATCGAAGTTATCAACGCCCCACTTGATTATAATATACTGTTCGGTCGTATCTACATGTACGCTATGAAGGCAATGGCCTCTTTCGTCTTTCGAACAATGATGTTCCCCCACAATGGGAAGATTGTTACCATTGACCAAGTCTCACATTACTAGCCTAACCCATCTGCCAACATCGATAACATTCTTCCTCTCATCCACATGAGTCATGACGCATACCCACTCGTCAAGATGGGTCCTGGAATTTTCAAAGATCCATCATTGTTAGGAACTTACCATGGACCACCACCACTCCTTCATCCTTCCAATCAAGTATGCGTCATATCATCCAACAGAACTCACACAGAGGATACCCTTCCTCCTAGGGAGGTTTCTATTATATCTGACGTCCCACTAGTCGCAGAACTTCCCCCCCACGAGCCTCCTGCAAACTCGTCAACCCCATCAGTCCATGATTCCACATCTCCCCAAGGACATATCCTAGTTTGGGAGACAGTTCCCCAAGCCATCACTCAAATCCCCTTATTTTACCCTCCACCGGGCATCAAATCTTTCCAGGTAGCCGCAACGCTTACCCTCCCTAATATGATGTTAGCAATTCCGATTTGGTATTTACATCCACCAGAGATGGTCCCTCGACCATCCCTTCCCCCCCAAATGGAAGGAATCCCAATGACGATTCCCATGCTTACTCCCACCATACCCCCTACACCCCCACTCACTACCCCCCCTGCCATAGCTGGGGGCAGGAGAAAGAACAAGGATCCCACAACTCCACTTCCTCTGTGTGTCCAACCCCCTTGTGTGATATGTGAGAAATATGGACACCAAACCAACAACTTCCCATCTCTACAAGAGTTACGGAATTTGATTCCACTCAATCAAACTCCCTCAACACTCACCACTCTAGCCAGCACTACCGCTACCACCTCCCATTCAAGTATTAACGGGTTTTGAACCAAATTCCCTTGTGTTATATGTTCATAACATGGCCATTATACCCACCATTGCCCAACACTACCATGCTTTCGGCAGACATTAGCCGGAGTATGCCAAAGCTTCCAGAGAAAACCTAGTCTAGCTACGTCATCCTTACCACAAATCACTGACATCCATTATGTCACAACTTTAGTCAATGAACATATGAGATGCCCTTGCTCTCTATGTGAATCATTAGATCATTTTACATACCAGTGTCCTATGATCATTGAATACAAGAAACGCCAATTGACCCTACCTCAAAGACCCACAGAATCGATAGTTGACCTTACCTCGTCACTAGAGATTCTTCATGTCATTTCTCCCGAACCCAAGGCCCTTCCAACACCTCCATGGTTATTGGATGAATTATCTGAGGATTCACTCCCCAATCCCCCCAACTCTCCCGCTCATTTCCGTACAGAAATTTTACATCCAACTACCATGAGTACTCCTCAGTACTTCGATATTTGGTTTATGTTGAGCAAACCATCGCCATCTCCTTGTGTCATTCCCCTTGCTTCTTCATCACCAGGGGGCATCCACACAACAACAGTTACCGATATCACTGTTCATGACCCCTTATCTTCCCGTCACTTCCACTGTGATGAGGAAATACTTGAAGAGTTAAACAAACCTGACTACCCATGGGATTCGCTACACCACCGTGCAATCTTCTTTCCATAGGAAGCCTCCACCCCTCCTAACCAACACCCCATCTACGCGGTCGAAACCAAATATTTTATCCCATCAGGGCCTATCGACTGGTTCAAAAACCCCATTTCTTCCCATGATGCTTTTGAATAAGGAAATATGGCCAACATCTCCTTGACCATTAAAATCAACATTTCCATCCAAAATGGCATCATCGAGGAAATCACCATTGGAGTTTCTTGCACTCCTCAAGAAATCACCGCCTATAAATCCCTCTTCCAGGAATATATGGATATTTTTGCATGGTCATACAAGGAAATGTCTGGCCTCAATCCCTCTATCATCGAACATTGCATCGACACTTGGCCCGACATTACACCAGTTCATCAAAAACAGCGACCGCTACACCCATCCAAAGAAACGACCATCAAAGACGAAATCGACAAATTACGCGCTACCGGGTTCATCTACCCCATCGCCTATACATGATGGGTTTCCAACCCTGTACTCATTAACAAAAAAAAGGGCACTATCCACGTCTGCATGGACTTTCATGATCTCAATCATGCATGTCCCAAAGACAACTTTCCAACGCCTTTCATTGATCAAATTATCGACGACTACATAGGCCATGAGGCTCTATCCTTCATGGATGATTTCTCTAGTTATAATCAAATTCAAATTCACCCAGCTGATCAGTACAAAACCGCATTCACTGCCCCTTGGGGTACTTTTGCATATCATGTCATGCCTTTTGGCTTAAAGAACGCTAGAACAACTTTCCAATAGGTGATGACATACATCTTTCATGATATGGCCCATATCATCCTCACATACTTGGATGACCTCACAGCTTGATCCAAGAAACACATCCAACATCTTGATGATTTACGAATCATCTTCCAACGGTGTCGTCAGTACAACATTCGCTTGAATACCCTCAAGTGTGTATTCTACATCACCGCAGGGCGCCTCCTCGGCTTCATCGTTTCCCAAAGCGGTATCACCGTGGACCCTCTCAAAGTCCAATCTATCACCGGAATTCCACCTCCCCGAAATTTACGTCAACTTCAGAGCCTACAAGGCAAGGCTAAATTTCTACGACGATTTGTCCCAAACTACGCCATTTGCACACATGGCTTCCTTCGCTTACTATGTCACAACATCCCATTTAACTGGGATGAACATGCCCAACAATCATTTGATGATCTTAAACAGGCACTCTCCAATGCCCCTTTAATTAGTGTGCGTGACTACAATCGCGACTATATCCTCTACGTATCATCATCAGCTATTTTAGTAGTAGGAGTTCTCGTTCATCTAGGTGATGACAATCGTGAGCATGTCATTTATTACGTTAGTAAAAATCTCTCAAGGCCACCCTTGAAGTATAAACACGAAGAGAAACTAGCTCTTGCAGTCATCCTCGCAATCCATAAACTATGTCACTATATTCTGCTTCGCACAACTAAAGTTGTAGCAGATTCCAATCCTATGCAATACTTGCTCAGTCGTCGAAAAATTAACGACAAATTTTCTCGATGGATCGTTATCCTTCAGGAGTATGATCTTGAATTCTCAACACCCAGGAGCAAGAAATCCCTCATTCTCGCCGAACTTGTCACAACCCTCCCTCTGACACAACCAATGCCCCCTTCAATACCGACTTTCCCGACGAACATCTATTTTACATCACTTCGGATGATCCTTGGTACAGTGACCTTCTCGTCTACCTCCAAACTCAAAAGTTCGGTAACCACCTTTCACGAGATGATCATCATTGTATTTTCCATCAGGCCCCTCGCTACCTCCTCATCGGAGACATATTATACCGGCGAGGGGTCGACACCATTCTTCGTCGATGCCTGACCATCAACAAAGCTGATAGAATCTTGAACGACTGCCACAGCGACGCATGTGGGGGCCATCTTTCTGGAATATCCACTGCTTAGAAGATTATCCACGCAGGTTACTTTTGTCCTACCTTGTTTCACGATTGCATTCACACCATGAAACGATGTGAGAAATGTCATCTTTACGCCAACAAAACCCGAGCACCACCTACTCTTCTCCATCCAGTCATCACTACCGGCCCTTTTTGTAAATGGGGCATCGACTTCATGACTTCTAATCCCCCCTCCAAAAATGGTCACAAATACATTGTTGTCACAGTCAATTACTTCACCAAATGGGCAGAAGCTATGCCCACCTTCAACAACACCACTGACACCGCAGTGCATTTTTTCTTTAACCACGTCATATCTCGCTTTGGATTACCACTCCAACTTGTTTCCGATCACAAGAAACACTTCGAGAATGAGATTTTTGTCGAACTCTCATCTTGGTTAGGATTCTCTCATGAGTTTGCCTCACCATATTACCCTCAGTCTAACGGACAGGTCGAAGAAATTAACAAGGTCCTCAAGACCATGTTACAACGCACGGTTAATAAACATAAGACCAATTAGCATCATATGTTATTTTCCACGCTATGGGCTTACCGTATGGTTATGAAAATATCTATTGGTTTCACACCATTTCATCTAGTCCATGGGGTTGAGGCCACTCTTCCCATCGAGTGTGAAATTCCCACCTTACGCACTGCAATTGAGCTATTACCCGACACTGCTCCAATGGAGCAGTTCTTGCTGAACTTAGAGTCCTTGGATGAAGATCGTCGATCTTCATTACAGAACAATGAGGCAGCTAAAAAATGATCAAAGGCTACCTTTGATCAACATGTCAACCTTCGCTCATTTCGCGAAGGCGACCTCGTCCTTTCTTATGATATCGCTCATGATACCTTTGACCATGGAAAATTCGAGTCACTATGGCATGGCCCATACATTATCCAACATTGCCTTACCAAAGGTCCATACATCCTAGCCTCTCCCGAAGGCCTCTCTCTCAAAGAACCCATTAACGGGTTGTACTTAAAGAAATTTTATGCTTAAATGTAGTCAGTCTACTTTAGGTTATTTATTTTATAGTGTTTTTAATATTTTTTCCATCCCTCGTGTCTAAACTATCATTTATGCTATTAACAAATGCTTCCTCCACTAGCCTACCACATCGGTTATGCCGACGGCGCCAATCGTTGGACACAAAATCTCGCTTCGGCTGCTTGGGCTCTCTACACCCCCTCACATGAAATGGTCCATTCAAGAGGCATATGTTTGGGTTCAATGAACAACAACCAAGCTGAATATACTGTCGTCATTGGCCTCCTGGTCGATGCCCAGCATCATAGTATTTTTCACCTTAGCATCTTTCTCAACTCTCAACTAATCATTCTCTAGATCAACAATGTGTACCACGTACGTGATCCTTGCCTCTTTTGCAAATATCTGCAGGTTAGACTATTATCTCGACATTTTGATTCCATTACATTTACACATATTCCAAGACAATTGAATCAAATTACAGATAACCTAGCTAATATTTTGTTATACTGGCATATATCACATCAAGCTACCTCTACACATACATAACATATCAAAACCCTCTCACAGCATATATAAATTGGACATCATCAACACATCAACAAAACTCATGTAAACACCACATAGATCTCAAAATGTATACTCATGTATATATAAAATGGTCCACAGTGCCATCCAAGTGTTTACATACAAAAATACAAGTATCCGGAGGCCAGTGAAGCACCTTGGTACAAAACAGGCTCACCAACCTACATGCAAAAATACAACAATACATAGCTCACCACTCAAGGTGCCTCTAGAGAACCACCGCCTACCCCTCCCTCAGGCGATGGTTTCCCATCCCCTACTGGTCCCTCCTGCCTCGACGGTAGTCGTCTGGTCATCGCAGCACTAGCTACTATTTCCCATTGTACCACAGCCCGCCATGGTGGCGGAATCCCCACACACTGCTCCAGGATTCCCTCATCCTGGATGAAAAACCACATGCCCTTAGGCACGTCTTGTAACACCGCCTCCAGGTGACGACATATGTCCTCAAAATATACTTCAGCATCTATCAGAGGAGCATGTGATGGCCCAGCACCAGGGTCATCAAAATGGCATCTCCTCGTTGCTCTCTCCAGATCAACTGGTCTCACCACGGTCTCCTCATGCCGACGTCTCTCTCCAACCCACAGTCCCCCCCACGGCAGTCTCTCTGGCTCCTGATGAGCCAGTGCTCTCCGCAACTCCACCTCACGCCCGCAACGTGCCACATCTGCACATACAAACAAACAACAAATAGTATATGCATCTATATCATACATATATATCATGCTATCTCAAACAAACATATATATCAAAATCACCAACATACCTCGATAGTCAAACACCTCCCCTGGAGGCAACACCATATCCGGATCCTCCCGAAAGTCAACCCCATCATAGGGGTACTGCAATATCACCTGCGGCATCTATCGCCACACCTATGTTGCCTTAGCAATAAAGAAGTGGTCGCCCTCGCCACCACCATGGCGAAGCAAAATAGTCAACCATCGCTTTAGTCACGGATCTCATGCCCCAGGCACACACAATAAAATCCTAGGGCGCAACATAGGCACCCTCTCCAGAAACTAGGCCACTAGGATGGACCCGAAGGAAAACTCTCTTGCATCTGTGGACCGACAGTGGTCCAGCTACCCTACCATCCTGGCATGCAGCGTAAGCCCCCAAGTAAATTGCTCACCATCCAACACCCTCTCCATCACACACAGCTGACCACCATTGATCCGTTGCGTCACCAGAGACCCATAAACTCTCACAATCATTGCTGCTATGCATCGATGAGCTAGGGCATCCATCACCCCAATTCTCACAACAATGTTGGACATAAAGTTAGGCCCCGAATAGTATCTTTGGCCAACTGTCGCTAGCAACACATCCCTCGATAACACCAACTCCACTGGTAGGGGCGTTTCCCGAAACGAGAGCCCAGTCAAAAAATACACATCCTCCACCGTAGTGAAGGCAATATGCTCTCCCCACACTATGAAACAATGTAGGTCCGAACTCCACATCCAGATAAGGAACTGCAGGAGATACTCTTGCGCTCGTATCAATGGTCACTCAAAGAACTTCAGCAACCCCCAGGTTGCCAAAGTCGCACGTACACCTGGCTCGTCAATAGCCACGACGTCTCCCAGCTGGGACCAATCCCACTCTCGCCAACCAACCAGCATCGTGCACAAATCTCACCTGCAACCACATAAAACAGTCCTAAGTCAGCCAAATGGACCATCAACAACATCAAAAAGATAAGTTTTACACCCGTCAACCTTGCCTCCAAGGCACGATCGTTTAACCCACAGGCACGCACAAGTGTGCGCTTTTTCACTCCACAGGCACACACGTATGCACACCTGTTCACTACACAGGCGCACTCTCAGGCGTGCCTATCCATTCTTCAGGCGCGCATGCATGCACGCCTGCTCAACTTATAGGCGCGCTCTAGAGCGCGCCTATCCAATACACAGCCACACACACATGCGCAGCTGTGCAGCTGACGGGCGCACACATAGTGTGTGCCCTTTTCCCCCTTACTGACACCCCCATGCGCATCTATCTGATGGGTAGGCATGCACGTGTGCATGCCTACTTATGGATCACCCACGCACATGGGGCCCACACTCATAAAAACTCTTGTACGGCCCTCCGTACAACCCCTGCCCAAAAAAGGAAACCCTAATTCTATGCAGGATGATCAGACCACTAAGCTGAAGCTCACTGGTCCTCGATTGGATGCCTTATCCTCCCAAAAACTCCAAATCTCCTATGAATACTTTTCATCCAGTCACTATCGTAGCAAGTACAAATGAGGTGGAAATGTGGGCCCTACAGCTATATATAGGACTTTTTTCCAAACTTCCACTCACAATTCCGGGAGCTTCGGGCGTCCATTTTTCGATCCATCTTCAACCACGGGATCAGTATCCCGTCATCTACATCACAACATTCCCTGGGCCTCTTTTCATCTTGATCCCCTGGGATGCCATTTTCATACCCTGACCAAGTATGCATGCGTATATTCAAAATTATCAAATAAATGCTCATATGTTCGATTCTCTTTGGATATTGTTCATGTCGGGTATTTTGTGTGCAGGTACTTGGTTATCATACATCAACACAATCCCTTCAGGTATATACTCAGCACTAGCATGTAGTCATTCCCTCTGAATCTCACTTACATTTCCAGTCACACCCTCTGACATTTGCCTCTTGGATCCCCATTTCCGGCTCTGCAGTACCAACATCTCCATTTGCATCTTCGGTACTGTCACCCGGTAGAACTCTTACCCACATGAGTTGTCCCATTCATAGCACCCTTTTATGCTTTTGACATTCATGTTGTTTTTCAAAACCCTTTAGGGATGGGAGTCCCGATAGTCTTACATCATGTCGCGAATCAGCCACATACTCCTTCTCCTCATTTCGCTAGCTTTCCCAATGGACTCCTAGATTATCTCTTCACAGTTCTATTTTTTACTGCACCTCTGCAGTATCATAAACCTTCCATTTCATACACAATCAGTTTGCCCATCTGCAAATTTCTCTTCATTTCACCTACCTCATACAGAAACCCACCCATGGGGCGCCCACCCTCCACCAGTTCTCCGAGCAAATTATGCCCTGCCCAGGCCAACCATCTCACATTAGGGAACCCATTTTTGTATTTGTACACTTATCCCAAATTATTATTTATTTATTGTACAAACACCTTTGTTTCCAGCAGTTACATTACCTTTTTGTCGTCACCTTTGGCGACCTTCTTCCCTTTTTATCCAAACTCAACCCATGTCACCCTTGGTTGGGGCACTACTTATCATCCACCCTTGATGACATCGTTCATATCTTTAGAGTACCCCACAGGCCACTTACCTCTGCCCTCTGAGTTTGTTCACCTTGTCCCACCTCTTGCACAACTTATCCCCTGTCTTGTTTTCCCCCTAACACTCGACCTCATTGAATGATTGCGGCCACTTTTATCTCAAATATACTCCAACCAAGGGAAGTCTTGAGTCTTCCTACATATTGACTTCATCCATGTACCTCCTCCACTTCCTAACCTCACATAGTAGATTTCACGAAGCCATTTTCTTCTGAGAGTCACGTCCCCCTTTTTGTCGACATCATCACAGTTTTCCAGAAGGGCGACAGTATCTTGATTCTCATTACCCATCCAATGAGAAATCTCGGATGGCACAGGGAGAACCACAATTTCTCCCTGCTGTCATTGACCCCCATAATATTTGACGTCAACACTTTCTCATGTTATGGTGGGTCTTACTTTGCGACTATTGCAGTTAGTTCTTATACTTGTCGAAGACCTCTGAACTTGACCGGGCTATCAAGGCCTACAGAATCCATGATACTTCTTACAGATTTCACTGCCTACTATTCAGAGTATGTTCATCTACATAATTGTCTTCTGCCTTTATCACGACCGCCTCCGAGGGGGCTGCAGTTGTCTACATCAACACTTCATTCCTCTTTTTTGAGTTACATGACACAAGCATGGGGCATGCCCACCTCATTTGTACACAATTTATTTTTTACATCCCTCATGGAGGGTTGGGTTCTACAGGTTTATTTCTCCCTCCAACGGATCACTCTGGATGATCCCACTATTGCTCTCTCTTACAACAACACTCTCAGTAGAAGAAACATTGATTGATTTTGGCTATACATATGCTCCTAACCTCATCCATCAGGGGGCATCTGTTATCACTGAAATTTCGTCTGCAAATGGTTACAAGAATTCAACATCATTAAACAGTTATGAGGACATCCATGGACCTAAATTAACACAAAATCATTCACAAAGGGTCAAAAACTATACAAATAGTGAAAAAATTGAAGGGCTCTATGAAGACACTGGGCACGGGCGCACATGCGTGAAACAGAAACACCAGATTCGCGCACATGCGCATGATGCATGATTGTTGTCGAAAAAAGCCACGCACCTGAGAAACGGTGCATTTATGAGAGTGGTCGGCCTCCCACCCACTTCTGGTTCAGCTTCCAAGTTGATTTGACACTCAAATCTGGACTGGATTTGACTGGGTGGTTGGTCAAAGACTTAGAAATGCCCTAATTAGCCTCTTTACACACTACAAACTAGTTGAACAATAACCCAAAGGAATGTTATAAAAAAACCATGGATACACTTCATTTGTCAAGGAATTTCATAGCAAAGTTATGCTGCCATTATTCTCTTGAGGACTCTTCTATCCTTGCCAAGAGTATACCTGCATCATTACTTTGGGCAATCCATCTCACCCCTTGAGTGGATTAGCAAAGAATTCTTTCACCATTTTCATTTTCTTTTTCAAAGTTGTAAGAAGAGCTTATTTGTGGGGGTCCAAGAGCCCTCCCTTGGAGGAAGAAGGGACTCATAGTCCCCTTGCTTCTCGGTTTTTTCTTTCACTAATATCAGCCTTATCATTGGTGATATGGGTCTCATTGTTTCTTTTGTCCTTATGTCCCTATGTTTATAAATTTAGTTGTTTTTTTTCTTAGTTTAATTCTTAGTTGTTGTTTTATATTTCTTTTTCTAACCCTTTTCCTTGCAACTGTCCTGCTCAGCAAACCCAACTAAGCTTGCAAGCACCTCTATTTTTCTCACTAAGGTGACGAAAGAGGCGCAACACCATGTTTGGACCCCATTTCCTAAT
>ML781431.1:488344-502389 GCA_009831015.1 Picea engelmannii | reverse complement strand
GGGGCCAGGGGTTACACTTTATGGACCCCCCTGGTGGGTGTTTGGGGGAAGCTCCCTCGAAGAGAAGCGTTTGGGAAAATTTCCTTGTAAAATATTCTAATTTTGTAGTCAATCTAGACCGGTCATTATAAGGTCACAGATATGATGATAGAAGTTATGTTAGGATTTTTTCCTAGAAGGAAACCTTCTTTTACGAGGGAATTTTTTTGTGGTTGTGTATGTGAGTGAATATTGTATTCTAAAAGAGGACAATGTGAGAGAAAGAAGAGGAAGTTACAACATGTATGATATAGGTTGTATCCCTTCATTTGTTGGATAATAATAAAGCAAGGACCTAGCAATTTCTCTGGTGGAAGTAGCCCACACTAGGTGAACCACATATATATGTGTCTCTATTGTATTGTGTATCTTTTGTGATTTAATTTTGCATTCTTTTTTCTTTTATTTCTTTGCAATCTTGTTTTTCTAACAAGAATAGCAAGGGAGAAAATGCAGAAGAATGGATGTTGTGAATGAGAAAATATTTTCAATTTCATAATTATCCATCAAATGTAAAATCCAGAATCTCATCCTACTATCTTCAAGGAAAATTATCCATGCATTGGTATCAAATCAATCAATTTAATCACATTTATGAGAAGAGACTCTCATGGAGGGAGTTAAAAAACTATTTTTAAAATAAATACTTGTCATATAATTCAAGATTGGAAGCATGGAAATGGATGAGTGTGAGAGGAGGTTCCTTGAATTGTTGAGGTATGTTGGCTTCATAAAGGATGAGAAGGTTAAAATAAAAATATTTATGAGTGAGATACCTTCTTTATATAGTGATAAAATACAATTTGATGATCCTAGAACCTTGGAAGAAGCCATAAGAAAAGCTAAGAATTTGTATGAGTAGAGTAAGGCAATGCCATTTTTTCAAATAGATTTGGATGATTAAAAGAAAGGAAAGACGGATCAGAGGAAGAAAGGATACAAGCCACCTTTCTTCAAGAGTAACTCATGGTCATATAAGCAAGGGGAAAAATTACAAAATGATCCCAATATGATAGATTCCTTGGGGAAATTCCAAGACAACATCCCATAAAATGTTGGGGATGTGAAGTGTAAATGTGTTGAACCTGCACAAAATAGATCTATCTAAACAATGATACACACATTTGCAGAGAGAATAGAAGAAAGAAGAAGAAGGAGAGAAATAATGAAATAATTATCATTAACCATTTGAATAATGAATAATTTACACATGATATACTATTTATAACTCAATGAGTGCACACTGGAGGAGAAATAATGCGCCATACTAGTGGTCTAGAGTGATCTGGACACACACCAACAGTTACAGGAGTGAATTGTCACATAGTCTAGTCTCTCAGGTAGTTACGGGAGTGAACTGCCACCTAGTTGAGTTAACTATTCAACTAGTCTTCAGTTAATTGACTGAACAGAGAGTAGTGAGGAGTTAACTTAGGGAATCAAGGGCAATGCGCCGATTTGGTGATGATCACAAGGCAAGGTCGAATTAGCATGGTGATGATCCCAATGTTTCATGGTGATTAAACCAATGCAACTTTTAAACTCAACTAAACTAGTCAAACTAAAGTGTCAACTGAAAGAGAATATTCTCTAGGTCGAATATTCTCCCCTAAAATATAGGAGATTGGATAGTGACTAATTATGACTAATAAACAAGGAAAACTCGTAGGAAAAATAAATCCTAGGTGTGTGTGAAGTAACTCCAACACCCCCCATGAACATCACTATGGTGAAAATAAAGAATGGGTCCCGGCAATGAGGCCATGTTAGGTACCCAAATACAAAATATACACTGCAAATAAAGTGAGGGAAGAGGGAAAAACTCATGGGAAACCGCCCCCCTCAAGGTACAATGTATGTAAAAAGAAGAACTATAGTTGTTAGGCAACTGTGTCCTTCACTCCAAGATGACTTCGCAAAGAATGGAACTTCTGCTCAATGAAGGTCTTGGTGAAGATGTTTGCCATCTGTTCTATTGAAGGACATGACTGTAAGTCAATGATCCCCTCATGTACTAAGTACCAGATGTAGTGCATTTGGATATCGATGTGTTTCATCTGCTGCCTCTGAACTGGATCTCTGCATAACTTCAAAGTTCTCTAGTTGTCACACTAGATGAATATCGGTCGATGAAAATGAATGCCCAACTCAGTGAGAAACTTTTGTAGCCACATAGATTGAATGGTTATGTTAACTACCCCTCTGTATTTTTCCTTGGCTAAAGATAGAGCAATGTCATCTTGCTTCTTGCTCGACCAATAGATAGGCCTAGAACCAAGACTAAGTGAGTAACCAGATGTGGACTTGTGATCAGTGTTATCGCCAGCCCAGTCAGAATCAGTAAACCAAATGAGATATAATGTAGATTTTGTTGCATAATGAATCACAAAGGTGATGGTGCTCTGTATGTATCGAAGTATATGCTTTGCATCTTTCCAATGTAGCTCATGTGGCTCCTGCATGAACCTGGAAATTGCGCCAAATGCATATGAGAGGCCTGGTCTGGAGTGTGTGAGATACAAAAATATTCCCACTAGCTATCTGTACAGTGTGCTCTCAACCAGTGGAGTCTCCCCACCATCCTCAATTTTGACTCTTGATAGGAAAGGAGTGGGAGCAGACTTGCAGTCTGTCATGTGAAATGTCTCAAGGAGATCTCATGCATACTTGGCCTGAGACAGTTTGATGTCTGATGCATTCTCACTAATCTCAAGTCCAAGGAAGAAGTGTAGCTGACCCATGTCCGTCATCAAAAACTTGTCATGTAGAATCCTCTTGACTGCAGCAATCGCTGAATTTGAGCACCCGGTGATCAACAAATCATCGACATACAAAACTAAAAGTAGAAGTGAGTCATTTGTCATGATCATGTAGACATTTGAGTCTTATTTACAACGTACAAAGTTCTGTGACAACAGGTAGGAATCCATCTTGGAATACCATTCCCTCGAAGCCTACTTCAGGCCATAAAGTGACTTCTTTAGTTGACAGACTAGAGATGAGTCATGCATAAATCCCTAAGGCTGCTCCATGTAGATTTCCTCAGAGAGATCACTATGAATAAATTCATTCTTCACGTCCATCTGATGGACTTCCCATCCCTTTGTTGTCGCAATGGAAAGTTCCAAACGTATCGAATCCATCTTCACTACTGGAGTGAAGGTCTCATCATAGTCAATACCATGAACCTGTTGAAAATATTTGGAAACAATCCTAGCTTTATATCTGTTGATCTATCCATCTGTTGCACTCTTGGTCCTGTAGACCCATCATCATATGACAAGTTTCCTCCCAGAAGGAATGGGAACCATATCCCAAGTTTGGTTCTCGAGGACGGAGTTGTACTCCTCCTGCATGGTGGATTCCCAAAAAGGAATTACAGTAGCCTCGCCATAAGACTGTGGATTTGAAGACTGAACCAATAAAAGTCGCCTGGAGGGAAATGGTTCAGTGGAAGTGAGTGCAACAGGAGGCTAATTGAAATCATATTGAGTCCTCCTAGTATCGGTTGGATCACCAACGAGATCCCTTGCAACCTGAAGCGTAGTTTGTGCCCACTTGGGACTCTACTCTAGCTATGCAACTAAAACTAGATGCTCTGACTCTGCATCTGACTATACTGACTGTGAATCCAAATCTGAATCATCTGTGTACTATGAATCAGAACTCTCATTTCAACAAGAGTCGGCATGTGCATGCTCATCATCTCGGACAGGTGGAAGAGTGAGTGTGTTTGCATGCGGCTACTGAGGTACATGCGAGACACTTTCCCCGAATTGGACACTACGCTCAATGATGAACCGGTCCGAGGAAAGATCAATAAGCCTATATCCCTTCACAACATTCGGGTATCGAATAAAAATGCACTTAGTTCTCTGTGGATCAAGTACCTTCCTCTTTTTAGAGGTAATCCTGGTCCATGCACGTGAACGGAAAATGCAAAAGTGGGTCACTTCTGGTTTGAGGCCGCTCCAAGCCTTGCAGGGGGTCTTATCCTTGGCAGATCTATGGGGAGATTTGTTTTGGATGTATGTTTCACAATTAATTTCTTCGGCCCATAGTCTCTGTGGTAGAGAATTTTCATGCAGCATGCAATATGCCATCTCCTTTAGAGATTGGTTTTTCGACTCAGCAACTTTATTTTGCTGTGGAGTATAGGGAATTGTATGTTGCAAATGAATCCTTGCCTCATGGAAAATATTATGGATCTCATGATTTACATACTCTCCCCCATTATCAATTTGGAGAACTTTGATCTTCTTTCCTGACTATGTCTCAACCAAGGCTTTGAAATCTTTGAGGTGTTGAAAGACCTCGGATTTTTGCCTGAGAAAGTAGATCCATGTAAAACATGATAAATCATCAAAAAAAATGAGCAAAAACCTCTCTTTGTTGATGGATGGATATGGAAAAGGATCGATAAGGTCACTGTGAATCATATCTAAAGGTGCGGAGTCTCTCTGATACTTTCCCTTATCAAATTTCTCTTGAGGGTGTTTCTCGAGAACACATCGCTCACACACTCCCTTGAAGAAATAGATGTCTGGTAGACCATCAACCAATTTTTGCTTGCTAAGTTGTTGCATGTATCTGAAATTCAAATGTCCAAACCTTTCATGCCATATCCTACTACTTTCATCAGCATGAGAAAGCAGTAAAGCATAATCAGGTTCAATGAATTCAGAAAAAGTATACAATCTAGACTGTTGATTTACCTCACCAATATAAATCCTAGAGTTGGTTTTCATGTCGTAGATGTCCACGGAATTTGGTGTGAATATGACTTTCTTTCCGGTTTCGGAATTTGTCATCTGATACACAGAGAGAAGTATGACAGAAAGCTTGGGAACATGCAACACATTCTTGAAGCTTATGTTGGTGAGTTCAATCCTTCCTTTTCTGGTGACTTCGACAGAAGAGTTGTCCCCCATCAGAATAAGAGGACCTTCACATGAATCCAAAGAATAATATACTAATTTTTAGGTAGCCATGTGATGTGATTCTCCTGAATCAACGATCCAAGCATCAGGAGAGGAGTTGATGGCAATCAAAGCATGGCTAGAGTTGCCTTTCTTGGAATTCAGATATTCTGGCTTCTTCTTCTTGGCACCCTTGGGGATGTGATATCCAAGGTTGTTTTGATGAAGTATTTGAGACATCAGATCTTTTTTTTTTTTCATGCATGCGGATTCTGAATGGAATCCTTTGTGACAATACGTGCCTTTCTCTCATTTTCTTCCCTTTTCTCCTTTGGATCCAGAGGCATCGATTAAGGGTTTTGTGTACCCTTCCTTCTTCATATGTGCATGAGATTTCCATTTATATTTATCTTTAGATTTATGATATTTGTGTCTGCCATCATGCATAGTGAGTGCATGCGTCCTTGGGCCTTTGATTTTTCCCATGTTTATGATATTGGTTTTCTCTTGTGTCAAGGATTCAATAAAGTCCTCAAGAGAAGGCATCTTCCAGGTGGCTCTAGAGGCAAATCTGATAGTATGGAATGTAGTTACAAATGCAAAGAATTCATAACCAAGATTGGAGAGAATGGTGAGAGCCATTTGTTTCTCCTCCTTCGATTTATCAACCCCACAAGATTTGAGTTGCGACAGTAAATCCTTGAATTTTGTAAAGAAATCTTGTATATTGTCGAAGCTTTTTGGATCCAATGTGAGAAGCTCCACCTCCATCATGTGTCCCCTCATATCATCATGTTTTCCAAAGATCCCTTCCAAGGTGGTCCAGGCTTCATTGGGAGTCTTACAGAAAGATATATGAAAAAGGAGATCGGGAGAAATAAGACTGCAAATTGTTTCGAGTGCCTAATCCATGTGATTTAAGTACTTGGACTTTTCTATGGCTGATGTCGATTATGTATCTATATTCAAGGTTAACATGTACAACCCTCTATTTCAGATATGTATGGCTATTTTCTCCTTCCATGAAAAATAGGTGTAAGGTTTAAGAATGAATTCTTTTTAGAATTCCATCTTTTCGATGTCTTCAATCTTTTGTATCGACAAAAAATTTTGGTGTAGATTTTTCTTAGCAGGTAGTCGGCTCTGATACCATGTAAATGTGTTGAACCTATACATAATATATCTAGATAAACAATGATACACACATTTTCAGAGAGAATAGAAGAAAGAAGAAGAAGGAGAGAAAGAATGAAAGAATTCTCATTAACCGTTTGAATATTAATGAATAATTTACACATGATATACTCTGTATAACTCAATGAGTGCACATTGGAGGAGAACCAATGCACCATAGTGGTGGTATAGAGTGATATGGACACACACCAACAGTTATGGGAGTGAATTTCCACCTAGTCTAGTCTCTCATGCAATTACGGGAGTGAATTGCCACCTAGTCTAGTCTCTTAGGCAGTTATGGGAGTGAATTGTCACCTAGTTGAGTTAACTAGTCAACTAGTCTTCAATTAACTGACTGAAAAAAAAGTAGTGAGGAGTTAACTCAAGGAATCAAGGGCAATGCACCAGTTTTGTGATGATCCCAAGGAAAGCTCGAATTAGCATGGTGATGATCCCAATGTTGCATGGTGATAAAACCAATGAAACATCTAAACTCAACCTAGCTAGTCAAACTGAAGTGTCAATTGAAAGAGAATATTCTCCCCTAAAATATAGGAAACTGGATAATGATTAATTATGAATAATAAACAAGGAAAAACCTTAGTAAAAAGAAATCCTAGGTGTGTGTGAAGTAACTCCAACATGAAGGAGACCACATGTACAAGGATTGTCCTCACAAGGTAGATAGGATGAAGATTGTGCAAAAACATTAGAAAGTTGATAAAGTGGATGACATAGGCAGATGAATGCCAAGGATTTATGTATCCTTGGACAACATGCAATAATACTACCAATCCCACATGATTGAGGTGAAAGGTGATATTGATAATCAACCCATAGCTATTTTGATTTATTATGGATCTAGTCATATCTATATATATCTAATATAGTTGATATATTTAAATTGAAGAGATGTAAGAATGAAAAGTCTTGTTTGGTTCAACTATCCACTAGAAACAAAAGAAGAATCAATGAGATTGTTAAATATTGTGCTTTGAACATAAATGGAGTCAACACTAAGGCATATTTAAACATCATACCACTTGGGGCATATGACTACTTGATTGGTATGGATTGGATAGAAAATCATCATGTTATCCTATATTGTTACAACAAGGCTTTCACATGCCTCAATGAGGAAGGAAGTACAAGGGTGGTGCAAGGTATCCCAAGACCTATATATGTTAGAGACATTTTGGCATTACAGTTGAAAATAATTTTTAGAAAAGGGTGTCAAATATATGCAACCCATATTGAAGAGCCAACTAAGTATAATGAGCCAAGTCTTGAACATTATCTAGTATTGAGGTAACATGAAGATGTTTTGGGGGAATTGTCAGGATTACCACCAAAGAGAGATATTGATTTCTCTAGTGAATTAATTCCTCGAGTTACCCCAGTGTCCAAAAATACTTACAAAATGATCACACTAGAGATGAAAGAGTTGTAGATGCATCTAGACTAATTGATTAAGAAGGGTTGCATACACCCAAGTGTCTCACCTTGGCGTGCCCAAATACTCTTTGTGAATAAAAAGGATGGGACTATGAGGTTTTGTATTGAATTGAGAAATATTAATAAGGTTATTGTAAAGAACCGGTACCCTCTACTGCATACTGATGATCTTTTCGATCAATTGAAAGGAGAAAATATTTCTTCCAAGATTGACTTGATATCAGGATATCATCAAGTAAGAATCAGAGAAGAAGACACTATCAAGACAACATTCTCTATTAGATATGGCCATTATGAGTTTCTGGTGGTGCCATTTGGCTTGAAAAATGCACCAGCTACTTTTATGTGTCTAATCAATGGAGTGTTCATATATTACCTAGACATATTTGTCATTTTCTTCTTGGATAATATTCTTATTTACTCCAAGACAGAGGAGGAGGAGGAGCAACATTTGAGGATGGTTCTTCAAGTGTTGATAGAGAACCAAATGTAAGCCAAGTTAAGAAAATGATTTTTTTGTCAAAGGAAAATACATTATTTGTGCCACGTCATATCAAAGGAGGGCATAGTGGTGGACCCTAAAAATATTGAAGAATTAAAAGTTGCCCAACACTTAGAAGTCAAATCCTTTGTGGGATTAGCAGAATATTCCAGGGGATTCAGTGAAGGTTTCACCAAAGTTTCAAATCCAATAACTTGATTGTAGAAGAAGGTAATAAAGTTTGAATGGAATACCAAATATGAAGAGATTTTCTAGCATTTGAAGGAATTATAGACCATTGCACTTATTATAAAGGTTGCAGATCTATATGAATATTTTTTTGTATTTACAAATGCATACAAGGAAGGTCTTGGTGGAGTCCTTACACAAGGTGGGAATGTCATATGTTATGAGTCAAGGAAGCTTAATGAACATGAAATAAATTATTCTATCGATGACTTAGAGTTGGAAACCATAATCGATGCCTTAAAAATGTGGAGGCATTATCTCATCAGAAGAAAACTCAAATTCAAGATAGATCATAGTGGTATGAAACAATTGTTTGAATAGCCAATACTAAATGCCCGACAAACTAGATGGTTGAAATTTCTCAGTGAGTATTATTTCACCATCAAGCATATCAAGGGAAAAGAGAGTAAATTGGTTCATGCACTTAATATAAGGGTTCATTAAATGCATGCTACAACAAATCTAAACAATAGAATTTTGGAATTTGTAACAATAGAACATCATTATGTGCAAGTTAAAGAATTCTTACAATAGAGAAATGTACAATAGACATACAAAGACTACAAAATGGAAGAATATGACGTTCTCTCATTCAGGAATAGAGTGTATGTTCCTAATTCTCAAGAATTGAGAAATTTAGTTTTAAAAGAGATTCACAACGTACCATATGCTAAACATACAGGGTACCAGAAGACAATTGCAACAGTAAGAAGCCAATACTTCCGGCCTAGAATTAAGAAGGATGTGGCTTATTACATAGCCAAGTGCATGGAATGTTAGAAAGTGAAAATTGAACATAGGCATCTAGTAGGATTGTTACAACGATTTTCCATTCACGAATGGAAATTGGAGGTAGTTACAATAGACTTCATCATTAAATTTCCAAGGACAACAAGGAAACATGAATCCAACATAGTAGTGGTGGACAAGCTTACAAAGGTTGCACATTTTATACTGGTGAAAACAACTCACAAGAAAGCCAATATTGCATAGTTTTACATGAAGGAAATTGTCAGGATACATGGTGTGCCTAAGGAAATAGTGTCAGATAGAGATCCCAAGTTCACTTCTAACTTTTGGAAGGGCTTGTTTAATGTGTTTGGTACTAATTTGAATTTTAGTACATCATATCACCAAGAATCAGATGGGTAGACAAAGAGGACTAACCGGATAACTGAAGATATGTTGAGAATGTATGTAATGGACAAGCCTTCCAAGTGGGAATACTATCTTTATCTAGCTGAATTTTATTATAATAATTGGTATTGGGAATCATTGAATATGAAATCATTTTAATCCTTGTATGGAAGGAAATGTAATGTGCTAGTGAGTTGGAACAACCCAACAGACATAGTAGTTATTGGGATATAATTGCTAAGGGAAATGGAGGAGAAGATGGTAAAGATAATCAATAATTTAAAGGTCACACATGACAGGAAAAAAATTTATGCATATAAAAGTAGTACATACAAGGATTCAAAGTGGGAGAGGATTTATTTTTAAAAGTAAAAGATAATAGGACCTTGCTAAGATTCAGAAGTTTCTTAAAGTTAGATGCAAGATATTGTGGGTCATTTGAAGTCTTAGAGAAGAAATTCTTAGTTGCATACATGATTTCATTGCCTACATCCATGAGAACTCAAAATGTGTTTCATGTGTCATTATTGAAGAAATGTGTTCTTGATATTAACCACATAATTGATTATTATGATCTAGGTGAAGAACGAAGGGGACTTTTGGGTGGAACCAGTGCACATCTTGGACTGGAAAATCAAATTTATTAGGAACAAATCCATTGGTTTGGTAAAAGGTTCAATGGACCTAATACAATTTTGAATATTCCATGTGGGATCACTAGGAGACTATGTGAGAGGAGTACCCAAAATGTTTTGCAAATTTTGAAGAAAGTTGAATGTACATTTGTACTTATGTGTGCAAAGCTCCAATTTGGCAGCTAGAGTTCCTGGAGCCACATCTTAGAGATTTCCTGGCTGATCTATGTTGGAGACCTAGAAGGGAAATGGTAAATATTAAGGGACTAATGTGTGTAAAAGAGGGTACACTTCCTTGGGTTTTCCAAGTTTTGGGGAACAAGATATTTTTGGTTGGAATTGTTGCAGGTGTTGTAAACTTGCAAAAGTATTGAGTATTATGATGTAAAACTTTATATATTTATACTAGAATGGTTTTTTGCACCGAGGAAGGTTAAATGTGTAGGGGGGTGGGAATTTAACATCACCATTTTTAATCCTTGGTTTAGTGATGTATAATGTAAATATGATATATGGTTGCGGGTTTGAATATGTAATATGTAAACATTGTATATCATGATAATAAAATAAAATGTAATTTTGGACGTAGATGGTCATGGAAAAATTAATGGGGGGCTAATTTGTTGCAAGAGAGAGGAATTCCTAAGAAGGTGGCCCAAGGGAGAATTATTCATGGGTATTAATCCCAACCCAGCTTCCTTAAATTATTAATTGTCTATAACCTTCTAAATTTTTGTTTGAGTGTTCCCAGACTCGATCATTGACTACATGTAAGAGGGTGGGTGTGTGAAGTCACATCACATAGTTATTAAGAGATTGGGTTTGAGTAAAATTATATTTGGGAAGGGTGTGATTCAAGCAAAGCATTGGAAAAGAAGGAAATGTGTATGGGAAAAGGTAGTTTTTTCATGTAGGTTTTGGGATAGCAAGGGGGAACAGAGTGTTATATATTGATGGTAGCCATAGTGGGAATGTGTGGTAGTTGTTTCGATATGCAAAGGAATGAAGAAGAAGGATGTTAGTCCTATAAAGTGAGAATATATGTGAGACATTAGCCTATAGTAGTGATCTTTCTCCTCTGAGTTTTCCTTATTGTTGACATCCCCGGAGTCCCCAATAAGAGAGATTCATAGCCAACCTATGTTGTATCCCTAGAGGGAAGTGGGAAGGCCTAAGGGACTACAGTGCAAAGAAGGGGGATCCCATTCCTTGGGTTGTTAAGGTTGAAGAGAAGAGAGATAGAGGATTTGGATAATTGTGCATGAAGAAGTAGTTTTCTATGGGTAGAATTGAGTTGTGAGAGGACAATAGAGGTAACCTCTCTTGTGGATTCATATCCCCATATTAGGGGCAATTTTCATATGATATTTGGAGAAAAAAATCTATGGTTGCAATGAATGTATGTCCTCTTCATATGGTTGTACATCTGTTGATAAAAATATAAACGATTCATCTCTATATTTATGTTCTTATTTATGGGATTCAATTGTTGTGCATAAAATTGTTATTGAGTGATTTTATATTAGGCGGTGTGCATGTATATTTGGCTTAAATTTGCAATGTTGACAAATGCATGTTAAATATTCAATGTGATACATTTAATTATGGAAATTCATTACTATGTGCTTACTCTGAGTTTTATGCATTTGTATGTTGTTGTGTGAATGTAAATTCTTTACATTCATGTTTTAAAAGTGTTGAAGATGCGAGAGAATTTTTAGAATGAAAACATTTTATTTAAATGGTATCACAATTGTTTTTAATTTTGTTGTGTTTAGTAGTCGGGGACACTACATGGTACCTAGATCCTCCCACCCCTACAATTCTCTTTGTTCCAACTCCTCATTTTGCATTCAGACTTGTTCCTACTATTATGACCTCTATATAATCTACATAGGCCTAGTTTGTCCCTACCAAAATTGGGAAATGAGTGACTACAAGGGGAAAATATAAGAAGATTGAGGGAACCACTAACTATGAACATGTTGTGGAGACCCAAACCATTGCACCTAGGGTCATTCCACCATTTTCTTTATGTGACTTGACTTGCCATGCAAAAGTCAATTTTCCAACGCTCCTAGAATTGAAGGACATTTTTAACACCAATGATTTGGGAGATAATTCATCCACTCCCATGGTGTAAATTTATATTCATGAATCATTGACTAAGTATATTACATAATTTTGCAGCAACCAACGATACACTTTATGTGATGCATACAATCATTATTCTCATCATTGTCCCAAGATAACTTAATTTCATGATTCCCTAGCCATCTTTCAACATCTCAAATCCTCTCTTAAGGAGAATTCAACCCCAATACTGAATGATATTTATGTTCGATGTCAAAGGATTTTTCAGAATAAGGGAAAACTAATTATTGAAATTGGTCCTCCTCCTATTCAAACTAATTATAATACTATGAAAATTATTTCTCTCTCAACTTTCATGGGACTGATATTTTCTAAATATCCTTCATTTTTATCATATGTACATCAGAGGATTTTATTCTATGCCCTATGTCCCCTTGTTCCCAACATTAGTGGATCCTTCAACCATCGGTTTATTACCTTCCTCATTAGATGTATCTTATGCAAGGAAAACCTACCATTCCTATGGTGTTGATACGAGGTTCACTATCACATCTTCCACCCATACTATGCAATCACCTAGTAGCATAGACTCGACTAGCCTTATCTTTAATTTCAATGAAGAAATTTTAGAGTCTCTTATTACACCAAATTTTCCATGGGATGATATGCATCATTGCCCTAATTTTTCCCCTAACAAACATGTCCCTCTAAACAACTAGCCAAATACCCATAGAAAAATCTTAATTCAATAATTCCACATCTAAATCAAGTGAAAGAGTGGATGATTAAGAATCATTTTCAAATAGACAACCTCTTATTACAAAATATTATTATTCAAAAAACAATTAGAAGAATTTTATAAGTATATGTTAATTTAATATAAAATATTATAAATAATAATAATAATAATAGTAATAGATTTAAAGATAATTTTAAGTAACAAGATATTTTCATATTAATATTTTTTTTATTTCTCTTATTAAAATTAATTTACACGTTTTAGAGGAAGTGTCTTCATAACAAATAACTTGGAATTGATATTCATCATAATCTCAAGGATAAATGGAAGGTGGAAAGTTTATTCTGGGCTTGAAAACACTTGTAAATCAACCAACCTTTAGATATGAGATAAGGAAAAACTCCTCTTTGAGACTCTAGTTACTCCTCTTATTTTATATGGTTGCAATGTTTGGGGATGCAATATCTCTAAAGAGTAGTGGAGAAAGATGAAGCACATCCACCCTATTATAACTTATCATCTCAAAATTAAATACAATACACCCTATTCTATCCAAATAGAAGCGAGCCTTTCCCCCATTCATAGCAAGATTTACCTAATGTATGAGAACAAGTTAAACAACATGGAAAACAAGATGCTATCCAAAATTGCTTCAAACTCCAGTAGGCTAAAGATGCCCACTCTTGGCTATATCATTGGCCAATAAAGGAAAAAATAATTCTACATAATAAGGATAATATTAAAAATATTATTACTTCATATTTAAAGAGAAAATCATGTCTTTATTTTTAGAGTGCCAAGAAGAAAATCAATGTTGCTAAAATAAGAACAACAATTCTTAAAACATAGGATAAAAGAATCTATCTTTATGACATTAAGAAGGTTGAAGATGAAAAACACTCTCATAGATTATCCACATTAGATCTCAATTCCAAAAGATTTTTCATCTTCTAACTAAGAAAGCTATGATAATATTGAAATGCTTTTTTTAATATTTTTTAAGCACAAAAATAAAATTTAAAAAAATCCAAATAATCCTTTACTTTCTTAAGATTTTATGAGATGTTAATAATCATCCTAATAAATTATTCTAACTCTCAATTCATGATTTTATAATATAT
>ML781431.1:473918-486391 GCA_009831015.1 Picea engelmannii | reverse complement strand
AACCAGTGTAAATCCTTTTTAACTATGGATCTATCATGAGTATTCAAGGATCAAGTCCCTCAAGGTGATTTTTTTTTTAAATTGAAAAAAAATTGGACCTCGAGAGATTTGATCCCTCTTGACACATGATAGATCCTAAGTTAAGATGGATCTATGCTACTATATTGACATTTCTTTGTCTGTTAAAGGTTCTTACATTTTTTGAGTAAATAAATGTGATGATAGATTTCTTTCTATAAATCTTCGGTACTTTGTTTTTTGTTTCTTTGAGAAATCAATATGTTTCACATATAATTTTCCTAAATTAATGTAATATTTGACTCGGAATTCACCCAAGAATGCAAATGAATGAAGGAAAGAAAATCTAGAAATAAAAAATGAGAAAGAATAAATTGTATTCTAATCAATAGAATGCAAATAATACAATGAAAATGAGATGTCCTTATGAGAGTGTAATGTACCCAACCACCTTTGTGACTCTTGTTACCTCTATTATTTTCTCTCTGATACCACATTGTAGCATCCCCAACCCCAAGCTAGGAAATTCCACACAAAATTTTTATAACGCTCTGCATATGAAAAAAGATGCATTTCTAACAACAGTAATTCACAAACATAATTATAACCAAAAAAAACCATAATATAAATATCATAAATAATAAAACAACATGTAAAAAAACACACACAGGATACACCTATCGTATGAATTAAACCACCAAATGTGTGTAGACCTCATAATTTCCTCCCACCCATAGACTTTGTTGGTCATAAAATCTCAGCAACATGTCACCCCCTAGCTGGGGCTAGAAACTCCACCAAGGAAGGCTTCCTAAGCTAAATTAAGGTCTAACCATCACAATAAAACTCAAATCAAGGTGTCAACTACTGTAGCTAGCCTACAACCTCTCATTTCCCACAACCTATCCCACCCGAGAAAGTGTACCCCTTCTTTGGTCAACAGTCCTTCGACTACGCCACTTCCCTTCTGGGACTTCAGCAATAGGTCAAACATAAAGTCTCAGAGCATTGTAGTTATTTCCAGTACACAGGGAAAAAATTACCTACGGTTCTCTCACCTGGAGAGAATGCTCGCAGTCCTGACAACTAGCTTCTTTAGAGTACACAAAGACCTCACAACCTTCTTCTTCAGCTCATATTACCCAGGTTTATTGGTTACCAACAACTCCAAATATTTCTGAGTATAGATATGGATAATGGATATAATAAGGTACATATGGTAGGAGAGAATGATGGGAATAATGGGAATAATCCTCCAAAATTACACTAATTTCCCACAATATATGTGCATGTTTCCAAATTGACACTTATAATGTCGAGAACTACCTTGAGTTTACTTGTGGTACATCCCCCCACCTTAGTAACTTAGGATAAAATAACATATAATTGGCTTTGGGAAATATTAATATAATATTCCCTTAGACTTAATCCCCATTAAATTAGCCCGTCTTCACAGACTCTTAGCCCCCCTTTCCCTTCCAATGGAATCTATCCCCCCATACTCTTTTGTTTGGTTGGTATGAAACAATGATGCATTTTATTAATAATACGAGTGATATATATTACAATGATAGGATCACTGGAATTGTAGCATCTAGGTTCTTCAACATAATAATCTGACAGGAACTCTAGCCTATACTATCTTGTCTCACCAACCTATTAAACATATGTGCATTCACAATTGCAATACAAACTAGGGGTTTTACATTCCCCTCCCCCTTATTTATGCATTGTTCTCAGTGCATTATATACAATGTACATTAAAAAAAAAAACCTTCCAAAATCTCCATTCCTTTTCTATTGAATCTTGTTATCCTTCTGGTGCTCTTATTTTCAAGCACTAAATTCATGTCTCCATACTTTAGTTGGAATTATTTTGATCTATTCCACATAGTTGCTTCAGGTAAGAATTCATCTCACTGTTCTTTCTAACACACCCTCGTGATTCTATCCACCATGCCACAGGCATTCTTGAGTTGCCTCTTCCTTGTTGCACTCACCCTTCCATGCTCAAGAATCCCTTCATTGTCGCATAGTCCTTCAGTGATCCATTTTTCCAAGGCGTTCACACACAAAGAGAGTTCCAACTCATTACCAAACCCCCAGTAAGGGTCTACACTCTATGGAAATCATAGGGCTCTAGTGTCCAAACAATATCCCTTCTTCGTAAAATTTCTAACCTCAATAACCATCATCTCATCTGTATCACACACATACAGTTAACATGAGACATTATCATAACAATTTCATTTAAAAATTCAATTTTTTGTATTTGGAAATTCAATTTTTTTCAAGTATGAGATTCCATCTCATAATTTCTTGGTTGTTGCAACAACACGATTCAATATTTATTATGGATTTCAACAATGCCATACTTTAGAACACTTTTCCTGCAATACTTCCATATTGCATTCAACCAAACATATTGTTGTATTTCATGTATAGCATACTTTTATTATAATATTTATAAAAGCTCATAAAGTGAGCTCAAAATTATATACACTTAATAATTCAATCAAAACTATCAACCATTTATCAATTGGAGTGGAAATATCATTCCCTGGACATGTATTATCAACAACTAAGCTTTTCCTTATTCTAGACATAATTATTTTCATTACTTTGTTCCCCTGATAGATATTTCTTGTAGTCAATCTTCATGTGACTACTTTAACCTGCAACATTTTCGTTGCAATATCTAATAGATCTTGAAATGTTCTCACTTCATTAATTAGTAATAATATCAACATTTTCATTTTTTATCATAATCATTTCCATGAAATATCATATAAGCATGCACTCACCAAAATGAATTCAATAAACTCCTTCAAGCATAAACAATTATATCTTGGAAGGCATGTGTGTGAACTACTTCTTTCACACTTTCATGGTATATTCAAGCATATTATTAAATGCACCCTTGCATTGGCTTTAGAAGTCCCTTTATCGAAGTCATGCATCCCACTATAGTGAATTTGAAGATCTGGTCAATGCCTCAACACATCATCCATACATTTACTATTGCTTGCTCAACCATTTGGATGCCTTCCTTTTTTACTCAAACACTACACCAAGAATAAAATTATGTGGTTTTCCTAAGTATTAGCACAAATTTTGTACTCCAAACATTAATTACAGTTAGGAATTTCATGGGATACTTGTGTGGCACCATAGCCATTCCATAACCAACCATGTCATGGAATCATACATGACTAACTTTATTGTAATTCATTTCAATAATAGGTTCATACCCCTTTACTTACTTTGGTTATTAACTCGTAACTAACAAAATAATGACATGTCATTATTCCGTATGAATGCATTCAAAGCTAATAATATTTTATAAATATATGAGGCCTTCATAATTTACCATACCCAGAGGTATATCATTCAATTAATGCATTTAAATTATACAATAATGTCACGTTATACAATAAACTATGGCTAAGGAAATTCTTACCCAAATTCCCTTCAAAAATTATGTAGCATAAATACATAAAATTCATACCTGCATAGCCACCATTAAATGAATTTAATTCTACATGACTAGCTGGTATCAGTAGGAGCTTCCATGCCTCCTTCACCAAATTATTAATCAACACTACAACTTCATGTTGCTTCCTTCATATCGATGACTTCCATATGCAGCGACATCATCAACATCACTTATAGGAGATTCATTGAAGGCTTATCCAAATTTTCAAATCCAATCACTTCGTTGTAGCAGAAAGGAACAACGTTTTAATGGACTAAAAAATGTGAAGAGAATTTCTAGCATTTGAAGGAATTATTAACTAGTGCACCTATTCTAAAGGCTGCATATCCATATGAATATTTTGTTGTGCACATATGCATACAAGGAAGGGCTTGGTGGAGTCCTTACACAAGGTGTGCATGTCATATGTTATGAGTCAAGGAAGCTTAAGGACCATGAAAGAAATTATTATACCCATTACTTAGAGTTGAAAACCATAATTGATTCCTTAAAATGTGGAGGAATTATCTCAAGGGGGAAAAAATTGAATTGAAGACATATCATAGTGGTCTGAAACACTTGTTTGAATAGCCAATACTAAATTCCTGAAAAACTAGATGGTTTAAATTTCGACATCAAGCATATTAAGGGTAAATAGAATAAAGTGGTTGATGCACTCAGTAGAAGGGTGCATGAAATGCTTTCTACAACACATTTAAAAGATATAATTTTAGAAGTTGTAATAAAAGATCATCATTATGTGAAATTTAAACAAATTTTATGGTAGAGAAATGTACAAGAAAAATATAAAGACTACAAGATGAAAGAATATGATATTATCATATTCAAGAATATAGTTTATGTTCTTAATTCTCAAGGATTGAGAAATTTAGTTTTAAAATATATGCACAATGTACCATATGCTATACATCCAGTGTACCAGAAGACAATTGCAATAGTAATAAAATAGTACTTTTGGCCTGGAATGAAGAAGGATGTGTCCAATTACATAGCCAAGTGCATGGAATGTCAAAAAGTGAAAACTGAACATAGGCATCTGGCAGGATTGTTATAACCATTTCCCATTCCTGAATGTAAATGGGAGGTAGCTACAATAGATTTCATCGCCAAAATTCCAAGGAAAACAAGTGCTCAACAACACAGGTATTTCAACAAAGGACGAACACCTTCAGTAACCAATCACACAACCAGATCAAAGGTCAATACACCAATATTTTGATGTGGTAAAACCCCTATAGGGAAACATCCATGGCCCCAGCCAAAGAGGCCACTTGGAGCAGCTTATTAATGAAAAGGAAAAAGATTACAAAGACATTTTACAAGATATTTTCTCATAGTCCATCATCAACAAATGAGCCTCCATGATCTTTAAATAGAGATCATGGATTGATTGGGTGTTAAGCCACAGATAAATGTAGTCATTAAGATCGAGGAGAATATGAATCGTTGAATCACTCTATGTCGGGAACATATCGTGACCATCATATTTCCTAACTACAAATGAATACTAATTCATACTAAAGAAACACACTAAGAAACACACTTTTAACTAACAACACATTAGACCAAGTAGATCTTAACTAACTCCTAAGTGTCTAAATATCCTAACATCCCCCCTTAAGAACAACTTGGGATATGATTGCAGGATTTACAATAGTGACACAATAGGAGAAGTGAAGAGGCATTAGAGCCTATCCCCCCTTAATGAAAACTTCTTGAACTCCTAACATAGATCAAAGTTTGGAAAACTTTGTTTCTATAAGAGACTTTGTGAAAATGTCTGCAACTTGATCTTCTATAGGGAAAAAGAGCACTTCAATAATTAATCTTGAATGAGCTTTCTGAGGAAGTACATCTGTAGCTCTATGTGTTTTCTACGTTGATATTGAACTGGGTCTTTGGCGAGCTTGATGGCACTCTAATTTTCTCACCACAGGTTGGCTGGATGTTATTGTTGGAATCCAAACTCTAAAAGGATCTATCGAAGCCACAAGGATTCTTGACTTGCATTTACCGTTTCTCGGTACTCTGCTTCTGCTAAATAAAATGCAATAGCCTGTTGTTTCTTATATTCCCAAGAGAGAGGTCCTAAACCAAGGATGAAAACATAACCTACAGTATACTTCTGATCATCAGGGTCGTCAACCCAATCTAAATCAGTGAAACCAACAAATAAATAAGTCCTCTCTAAACTATAATGGATACCAAACTGAACTGTACCCTAGACATACCAAAGTATCCTTTTAGCTTATTTCCAATGGATTTCATGGAGTGTTTACATGTACTGGGAAACAAGACCAAAAGTAAAGGAAAGATCAAGATGGGTATGATTCAAGTATAAGAGGATACCAACTAACTAACGGTACAAGGTGGCATCAACTTCAGGATAAGTATAGGTGGCAACAAGCTTGACTCTGGACTGGAAGGGAGGAGGGGATGGGTTACAATATTCCATATGAAAGCGACAAATAAGGTCACAAGAATACTTATATTGGGGAAAAAAAATCCTTCATTGGTTTGCAAAACTTGGAGGCCAAGGAAATAGTGCAAAAAACCTACGTCTATCATTTCAAATTTATTCTTAAGGCTATTTTTCACATGGTTTAAAAGTTTTGAGTCACTACCAGTAAGGATAAGGTCATCAACATAAAGGACAAGGATTATGAGATGGCTTGCTACTTTCTTGGTATAGACATTAGGATCAAAATTACATCTAGAAAATATGGTGTCAATAAGAAAGTTGTCCATTTTTGCATACCAAGCTCGGGGAGCTTGCTTAATACCATAAAGATATTTCATAAGGAGACAAACAAGGATAGATTCATTTTGGAAATAGCGAGGAGGTTGTTCCATCTAGATTTATTCTTAAAAATATCCATGCAAGAAGGAAGATTTAACATCCATCTGATGGACCTCCCATCTATGTGAGGAAGCAAGGGAAAGAACAAGGCAAATTGAATTTATTTTGGCTACAGGGGAAAAGGTTTCATTATAGTCAATTCATTCAACTTGGAAAAATACTTTGGAAACTAACTGAGCCTTGTGTCTTTCAATACTTCCATCTGATGCATACTTAGCTCTGTAAACCCATTTACATATGACATGTTTTCCTCCTTTTAGAAAAGGTACAATATCCCAAGTATCATTTTCCATTAAAGAATGATACTCTTCATTCATTGTTGTATCCCAATCTGGATGACCTGAAGCTTATGCAAATGTCTATGGGTCATGAGTCTCTAAAACTTGAGCCAAAAGAGAAGAGGCTTGTTGGAATTGAGAACATGTCTGATGTTGATTTGAAGGATCACCGATAAGATCATCGATTGCTTCTCGTGTTGAATGGACCCATCTAAGAAGTGAAGGTGTTAGGTTGGCCCAAGTTCAATGGACTCATCTGGAGGAAGGTGAGAAGGCGGAGGTGGATTTTCATGCTCACTGACATCATCTGAAAAAAAAAACCAGAATAGGAATAGAATAAGAAATACACACTGAAGATGGATCGCATGTCGAGGAAGGCACAATCGTTGAATTAGGCTCCCAGGACAAGAGATTTTCATCAAATTTAACATATCTTCTAATAATAATTTCATTACAATGTGGTTGAAGAAGTCTATAACCTTTGACATCTGGTTTAATTTTAGTCCAAGCTTCTTCTCATGTTATATTTTTAAGAGCCTTTGTGGGAGTGCAATTTACTATGTAATTTGAAAATTTCATGGCTTATGCCTAATACTTTAGACTTAATCCCTTAGATTGGATCATACAATTAGCCATTTATTTTAATGTGTGGTTCTTTCTCTCAAAAACACCATTTTGTTGTGGTGTATATGAAACAATGTGTTGCATTTGGATGCCCTATGTAGTGCAATAAATTGTAAAATTATTGTTCAGATATTCGACTCCATTATTTGTTCTTAACCTATGAATTTGATGTCCATATTTCTTTTATACAAGGGCCTTGTAGGACAAAAACTTGTCAAAAACTTTTCTCTTAAGTTTTAAGAAGTAAACCCAAGTACGTATGGAAAATTCATAAATGAAAGTTAATAAATACTTTCACCCAGAACAAGAAGGAGAAGAAAGTGGAACACACAAGTCACTATGAACAAGCTGCAAAGGGCCCGAGGCATGCCAAGAGGCACATTTTTTAAAATTATCCCGATGATGATTGTCAAGAACACAACCGGCACAAACACCATCTCTGCATGAAACATGAGGAATACCAGTCACCATCTGTTGATTATGTAGTTGATGCAATGAGCGATAATTTAGATGACCAAACTGCTCATCGCAAAGTTTTCTCAAGTCATCGCTATGAGCAACAAAAACTGATGGAAAATATGATGACCCAAAGTTGTCAAACTTGTACAACCTTTGAAGGGACCCAAAGTTCTCATTGTATTCATATCATCTCATATTCATTATTTATATTATTAATATCCTATATGGATTTATTTGTACTATCATATGTATATTGGATATTCTTTGTGTGAGCGAACTGTGTTCGTCTCATTTGGTATCAGAGCCCCTTCTTGGGATTTCCATTGATTACCAGTTGTTGGCCAACCATTTTTTTTTTCGGAGTTTCTCTGAAGTCGGGGTCTTTGACCAACTCAATCCTTTGACCATATAAAAACTGAGAATTTAGTTGAAGATATTCCACTGCAAATTCAAAATACGTACTTAACTAGTTTATGAATAAAAAATAAAATCAAAGTGTTTCAATATAAAAGTTACATAAGAAAATTATAAATTCAAACTATTAAATACAAAGGTGAAATCCTACCCAGGAGCATAATACTTATTTTACCAACAATTACCAAGAAGTTAGGAGGAGTAAAAGGTGCATCTCCATAACTTTACAAGGAGTAAAAGTGAAGTATATAAGTTAAAGAAGTAAAAAATGGAATCCCAAACGAAACCTCACGAGTCGTGATCATTCATAGTATATTTTAGTGGGGTTGTTAAAAAATAAAAAATAAAGATATTTCATAAAAGTTACCACAAAGTGTAAAAAGGTGACTTATTATTGAGTAATTGAAGTTACGTAAGAGTATTTGAAGTTTTTGAAATAAAAGGGAAAAATTAAAAAGAGTATTTAAAGGTGCCTTTAAAAAAAAATTAAGATAAGTAATATATATAATATATTACAAAAAGATTATTAAAAAAACAAGGTATAGCAAAAAGAATAAGAGAGAAACAATTAAAAGAAATTACAAGAAGTAAAAGCAAGACAAAGGACCAATTATTAAAAAAACAAAGTCCTCATACCTCGTACATCCAAATTAATTATGGAATTGATATTATAAAAATAATCTTAAGACCATATTCAAAGTTGAAAGTGCATATATTTATATATTATTTGTGGATAAAGGAGAAGTAAACGTATATACTGAGGTGATATTTTCAAAAGGGTATTTAATTAGGACACTATTAAATCACTTAATATAAAAGTGATTTTATAAAGTATAAAAAAAAGGGTTACTTAAAAGTGGATATAAAGTATTTTTATAAAGTATAAAAAAATGTGTAAAGGAAAAAAACAATATATACACACACACACACACACACACACACACACACATTATTGGAGAGAGGAATGTGAAGATAAAAGTAAAATAAGTGTGAAGAAAAGTAATATATATATATATATATATATATATATATATATATATATATATATATATATATATATATATAAAGGTTCAACATATATTTATATAAAATGAAGTTTCGTGGTGAAAAACAAGGAAGATTCCCTCATACTTATCAAAAATATGTGAATTATTTAATAAAAGTTAATGAGATTATTCAAGAAAAGAATATCAACATCGTTATTTTTCAGACCGCTAGGAAAAATCACATTAATGTTGACCTGGAAAACCAATTAATGGTTTTAGAACCAAATATAATTGAAAATGACATGTGTCTTTCCAATGAGAAATATGACATAAAAAAACTACAAATTCATAGCTCAATTCAATGCCATACAAATATATCAAGACAGTGTTGATATAATTCTAAAGTCAACTTGGGTGAATACATTGGGTACTTTTATCTTCAACACAAGGAGAAAGTTTTTGACATTTTCTTATAAGAAGAAGAAAATCACATTGCAGGACATTACAATGAAGTCAATTTCAAAAGCTTCATCATTAGAAGACCCGAAGGACGTATCAGAAGTGATCCTTCAAGATAACCATAAATCAATACAAAAGGTGCAGGATTGACAGAAAGAAAGTGACAAGATCATGATTGAAAAAGACAAAGAGATTTCTCTCCTAAGAAATCATAATCAGAAACTACTTACAAAAATCATGAAGTCAAAGGATAGAAAACAATGTGTTTTGAAGTTGGAGCAAGAAAATCAGGACCTCGAAAGGAAATTATTGGAAAAAGATAAAGAAAAATCGCATTTAAAGAACCTTAATCAAATATAATTGGAAGAAATTAGAATGTTGAAAGAAGGAGAGTCTGAGAAGGAAGACAAGAACAAAGTTGAAAAATCAGATAAGGAATAAAACTCATGGCTAAATATTCATAATCAAAGTTTACTCACACAGATTAAGAAGTTAAAGAGTGATAAGAAGTCACTATAGAACAGGTTAGAGAAAAATATCAACAAGGAATCATTGGTTGATAAAGAGACAATGATTGAACCTAGGGAACTAGAAAAGTATTCAGATGTAAAACTCTCAATTGTGGATAAAGAAATTAATACAGACACAGTCAACCTTACAACTCAAAAGGATACAAATCCAGATGATGTAAATAGGTCTTCAAATGTTGAAGTATAAACAAGCCAAGGGTATGAAGAAGACTCAATTCCAAAAGTTAATAAAAAAAAATCTAGAAGTATATGAAGTAAAGATCAAGTTGCGGGAATGCCTTATTGACATCCTAACCACAAAAGTCAATACTTCAACCAATCAACGTATCAACAGAAACAAATGACCGATATGCTGAAGAATATTACTTCCACTACAGGTGGTGATCAAAGTAGAATCTATCATGGGATTCAAAATACATCAAGTTTTTTCCAAGAACCCTATAAACACCTATTTCTACATAAGATTGAATTAGGGTGGGAAGACTCTTTTACAATTCAACAGTTTTGCTCAGTGATTAGAATATCCTATCCTCTCAGGTCTTCAACAATCACTAACTCAAGAATGAATAATCAAGAGACAATAATTACAAGCCAGAACAAGAGATAAGTATTCCATAAAGTATGCTTTGAGGAAAAAGCATTTTTAAGGGGAAGACAATGTTATGAACACAATATATATAGAAATAGATATAATTAATAATAATTAAATATAATAATTAAACACATCATAAATCAAAATTCATGTCTTATATAAAGGACATGTTTATTCATGAAAGGGAACCCCCCCTGAGGATATATAAGTGGCCCCTCATTCTCATTGTATTCATCTCATATCATATTCATTATTTATATTATTATTATCCTATATGGATTTCTGTGTAGAATCCTATTTATATTGGATATTCTTTGTGTGAACGAATTTTGTTCATTTCATCCTACAAAACTAAGAGATATATCATCACCAACAAATATTTTCTTGGTGTTACATTAATTTAGATCAAAAAATATGTCTTTATCCTTAGCCATATGATAAGACGCTCCAAAATATATAAGCCAATCATCAGAAGAAGAAGTAGAAGTTGCATTGAAGGAGAAAATAGAAGAAAAAAGTGCATGTCCATGAGAAGAAGAATAAGTAGAATCAATACTCATGTTGTGCTTCTTCATTGTTTCTTCTAAAGCTTCCATATTCTTGAAACATTTGGACTCATCATGACCATATTTATCACAAAAGTTGTAATGTCTCTCAGTCTTCTTATTTTTAGATTTTTCTCCTTTGTCACCATTAGGAGCTAAAGTTGTCCGAGTGGGTTTGGGACCCTTATGTTGCTTGTTGTTGTGGCAATGATGTTTCTTCTTGAGATTCTTGGGTTTATCTTTCTTTTGGGAGACTAAGGCTTTATTGGAGGTACATGTAGTGTTGATCACTCCAAGTTGTACAAGCTTATATTTCTCTCTAATCAAAGAATCAAAAAAGGAATCAAGAGTGGGGTTTTAATAATCTTTCCCTAGATCCTCTCTCATGGCATAAACGGTAGATACAAACACATAATATGCACTACCTAGATTAGAAATAATAATATAGATGCAACGCTCTTCCTCTAGTTTTATCTCACATTCTTAACATAAAATTCTGAGTGTTTTAAACTTAGATAGATAGTCTTCAATGCAAGAAAAATCATTTGGACTTAAATTCAGTATTTTATTTTCTAAGTGATGTGATCGAATAATATTGTGTTTACCAAACATAGATTCAATCATTTCCCAAGATTCATCGGGGTCATCAATTTCTTGAAGGTGGAACCTTAAATCAGGAGAGATGGACATTTTGATCAGTCCACGTGCTTTGTCATTCCTATTATCCCATTTGACTTTCTTATCAACATCAGTGGGTTCTTTTTCCTTTCCCAAGGTAAGCCAGTACAAGCCTTTACTTCTTAATAAATCCTCCATATGGAATTTACATTGCAAGCAATTGGTGATGGTAAGAAAAATATTATTGGAAGAATCCATATTAAATATGAAGATAATATGATTTAAAAACTAAAACTGATGATCTTGATGGAAATATCTCGAAAAGTTAGGCGGCTTTTAAAAAAAAGACATTGAAAATGGACTTCAGATGTGAAAGTTATGTCCTTTTAAAAAAATCATAAACGATAACCAAAGAACCACATGGCAGTGATACCCCTCCAAATAACCTCACTTTTACAAATAATTTGATTTATGAAGTGACCCACTTTTATAAAAATAAGTGGGGATCACTTTTACAAATAATTTGCTTTATGAAGTGACCCACTTTTATAAAAATAAGTGGGGATCACTTTTACAATGAAGTTAGTTTATAAA
>ML781431.1:401417-461990 GCA_009831015.1 Picea engelmannii | reverse complement strand
TTTTACAAATAATTTGATTTATGAAGTGACCCACTTTTATAAAAATAAGTGGGGATCACTTTTACAAATAATTTGCTTTATGAAGTGACCCACTTTTATAAAAATAAGTGGGGATCACTTTTACAATGAAGTTAGTTTATAAAAGAAAGATGCATGCAAAATAAATAACTCTAAAATAAAATATTAAAGCTACTTACAGTGATTCACTTTTATACTTTGAGTGAAATACACTTTTTTGTATTACTGAGCGGGGGGATGAATCAGTAATAGAGAAATTTAATCATTTTTAACCATATAACGCAAGTTTTATATCAATGTAGCATTATAATCCAATAATTGCAGAGTAAATATACAATGAACAAATGGGCAATCATACACATACACAGTACACCAGTGTTTTTACGTGGAAACCCAAAGTGGGAGAAAACCACATAATGTTTTTTCTTATATGTATTTAAGAATTACATTCATTGGAAGAACCAACTTCCTTTGTTTTCCAGCTGCAACTGGAAGAAGGCTCCAACCCCCTAGTTTCTCAGGCTACAACTCGAGGGAATCTCCAACTCCCCAATTCTCTGGCTACAACCAGAAGAAGGCTACAACCCCCTATGTTCTCTGACTACAACCAAAGGTGGATACAACCACTTTTCCTTGCCCCATCCAACCGACCTGACGTAGAAGTAGAATGATGGAACCATTGTCACACTATCACTGTGAGATATACCACTATAACAACCTGTACCACTGACCAGTAACCAACCAACCTGTACCAAATAACCTGTAATCAACATGTACCATAAACAAGTGCATCAACCATGCACCAACCTGTACCTCAACCTGTACCATCAACGGGTGCATCAACCATGAACCAACTTGTACCTCAACCTGTACCATCAATGATTGCATCAACCATGCACCAAATATCTACCAATAATGCATCAAATACACATAAACTATGATTCGTCAAGATGTACCAACATCATCAACTATACACCTCATGTATGTGTCAACTCATCAACTACTTGTCTCAACCATGTACCCAACATGTACCTCAACCAAAAGCCCTCATCAATTTTATTATCCAAATATGATTTGTAACTCTTTAATAGACCGTATATGATCACATACCTGCAAACCTTCCTTAATTTTAACAACAAGAGACTAGCATGTTCATCAAACTTTACTTTAGTCTCACATGACTAATTTTGGATTAGTCAACAACCCTAACTTGAAATAATCATAACTATGTACCTGTAATGAATAAAGATACGAAAATAGTACACAATGTTCTTTAGTTTATTTTATGCAATTCCTCTAGGTTTCACTACTTGGAACCTCTCAAAAAAAGAGTTATAGAAAAAATGGTATACCTTGTTGAATTCTGGCTTATTCTAGAGAGCGAACTTGTAGATCGTGCCCCACATGAAAAAATTGTTGTATGGATATGAAAAGTGTACACATAATACTAAAGACTGTACTATAACCAATACATTTAGACTTACTGAATTTGGATCTGTTATGAAAAAGTTATGACGTTTTTACCCGAAACACTTGTTTTACACTAGTTTCAGGACTAGCCACAAACTCTATTTTCCACTGAGTGTAACTCCAAAAATACAATGACCCACAACATGAAATTTTTATCACAGATAATTGGATATGTTTCCTCAATGGCCTCCCAATTTCACGGTCTGAATCATTCTATAAAAAAAAATTATTTAGAAAATGGTGAGATTACCTGTAAATAACATATCTTAGAAAGCATCATCAAAAGAATTTATCCTCCCTTGAATTTCGTCCTTCTTTACTTCACCTTCCCTCTTAAATTCAGCTTAGATATCATTTGGTTACCTCATTCACTTGTATATATTCAATATTCTCAAGTGTGATTCAAAATGAGATACCCTTGCCTCTTATTTATATTTTCATGTAGCTTCCTCAAGGGGTTACCTTCTAACCATCTTAACCCACTTTCCTTATTTTAGGGCTAACCCACTTATAACCACTTGTCCACTTAGTAATTTCTCCATTAACTTTATTATTTAAATAATTTATTTTGAATCCACTTTGACTTATAGTACACTTATCACTTCACTTTATTATTTAAATTACCTTCTAACCATCTTAACCCACTTTCCTTATTTTAGGGCTAACCCACTTCTAACCACTTGTCCACTTAGTAATTTATCCATTACCTTTATTATTTAAGTAATTTATTTTCTATCCAATTTGACTTATAGTAAACTCATCACTTCACTTTATTATTTAAATAATTTCTTCTTTGCAACCACTTTGACCTTTTGGAGCTTCTAGATGACTCGTGAGGGTTCTCCAACTTCACATGGCCATAACTCTCTAACCGTGAGGAGTTATGTGGCATTCCACATACCAATGGAAATGAAATGACATGCACTATCCATATAGAATAGTCTTGCCTGCAAATATATCAAAACTCATACCATTATCCATCAAACAAACTTGGATCCATTACCCAAACCTTTTTGCTACCAGAATTTGCTACTGGACTTTCTTCAAGGGTTGACATCAATCAAAACCAACCCAAATAATAAACACACTTTACAATGGAGCATGAAATTTTTCAAAAAAAGTAACAAAAAGAGAGACTTGAACTAAAGACCTCTTACTTAATAAGGAAACTTTTAACCAAGTGGGCTACCAAAACACATTGTATTGTTTATCAGGAGGATTGGGGGTGTTGTTGTTGTTGTTGTGGAAGATTTCCTTGGAGAGTGTGCTAAACAAAGACTCTTTTCACACAATAAAAAATTTCTCTTGTCGATGACAACAAGGGTTGGATCTCAGTTAGCTTACCAGGAAAATGCACATTTTCCTGTATGTTTCTGATTTTTCGAGATCGCACAAGGCACAGGGAAAAGAGCATATGTAGATCTAAAAGAGTAGAAACTAGGAAAAAAATGATATAAAACCATAATAAAACTGAAATAATACTCTGCAAAAAATTAAAAAGGGCATATTCAGGATTTATACCTCTGGATCTAGCTGAAATGGTCGTATCTTGGGAAAACATAAATATTTTTGAGTGAAAAAAAATCCATCCATGAATGAAACGAGCTCTTTGGATGTAATGGAACAGTCCTCTCAGCCTATAAATGTACAAAAATGGCAAAAAACAGAGATGAGGCAACGCGGCTTCATGATCACGATCTACAACAGGAGCGGGTCTTGAAACAGGATCTGATACCATGTTTGAAAAGACAAGTATTCCAACAGAGGACGAACACCTTCAATAACCACTCACACAACCAGATCAAATATCAACACACCGATATTTTGATGTGGTAAAAAACCTATGGGGAAACATTCATAGCCTCAGCCAATGCAACCACTTGGAGCAATTTATTAATGCAAAAGAAAAAGATTACAAAGATATTTTACAAGAGAGTTTCTCAAAATCGATCATCGACAAATGACCCTCCATGCTATTTAAATATATATCATGGAAAAATAGGGTGTTAATCCATATATCAATGTATCCATTAATATCGAGGATAATATGAACCATCAGATCACCGTATGTCGGGAACATATCATGATTGTTGGATTTCCTAACTACAAATGCATACTAATGCATACTAACGAAACACACTTTTACCTAACAACACATTAGACCAATTATATCTTAACTAACTCCTAAGTGTCTAAATATCCTAACAATAAGGAATCATGACTATGTCATGGTAGTGTTGGAAAATCTTACAAATGTTGCATATTTTATACCATTGAAAACAACTCACAAGGAAACCAATATTGCATAGTTTTACATGAAGGAAATTTCTAGGCCACATGGTGTGCCTAAGGAAATGATGTCAATAGATATCCCAAGTTAAATTATAACTTTTGGAAGGGGTTGTTTAAGGGATTTTGGACTAATCTAAATTTCATTACATCATATCACCCATAATCAAATGGGTATACAGAGAGGATTAACCAAATAATTGAAGATATGTTAAGAATGTATGTTATTGACAAGCCTTCCAACTGGGAATACTATCTTCATCTAGTTGATTTTTATTATAATAAAAGTATCGAGAATTTTTTAAGATTATCCCATTTGAAGCCTTGTATGGAAGGAAATATAACACGCTAGTAAGTTGGGACAACCCAACAGACATAGTAGTTATTGGGCTAGAATTGCTAAGGGAAATGGAGGATAATATTGTAAATATTAGGAAGAATTTAAAGGTCACATAGGATAGAAAAAAGACTTATGCAGAAAAAAGAAGGACATACAGAGAATTCAAAGTGGGAGAGCATGTATTTTTAAAATTAAAATCTAGTAGGAGCTCGCTAAGATTGGGAAGTTTCTCAAAGTTGGTAGCAATCTATTCTGGCTCATTTGAATTCTTATAAAATATAGGCCCAGTTGCATACATGCTTACATTTCCTACATCCATGAGAACTCATAATGTTTTTCATGTGTCTTTATTGAAGAAATATGTTCTTGACATTAACCACATAATTGATTGGACTATGATCTAGATGGAGCATGAAGGTGACTTTTGGGTGGAACCAGTGCGCATCTTGGACTGAAAAGTCAAAGTTCTCAGGAACAAATCCATTGTCTTGGTAAAGATTCAATGAACCTAATACAATCCTTAATAATCCATGTGGGAACATGAGCAAACTATGTAGGAGGAGTACCTGCAATTTGTTTGAAAAATTAAAGAAAGTTGAATGTACATTTGTACTTATGTGTGCAAGGCTTCATTTTGGAAGTTGGATTCCTTGAGAAACATCTTGGACATTTCCTATCTGATCTATGTTGGAGTCTTGGAAGGGAAGTGGTACATATTGAAGGATAGTGGTGTAGATAAGAGGGTACACTTCCTTGGGTTGTGCAGGCTGTGGGGAGCAAGATATTTTTGGTTGGAATTGTTGGAGGGGTTGTAAACATGAAAAATTATCGAGTATTGTTATGTAAAAATTTGTATATGTATGTTGGTATGGTGTTGTGCACCAATGAAGGTTTAATTTTGACCCATGTGGGTACTGGTGGCCATCCTCTTGTTCCACTAATTGAAAATGGTCCGATATATTGGCATCTTTTCTACATTTTTTCATCTCCCAAACTTACGGGGCCATTTTGAGGACCTAAAAAAAGGTTTTTTGGCATGAAAATTCTTATTATATAGCCAAAAAAATGTATTGGATCATTCAAAATATGTTCTTCTTGGTTATACCTTTCCGACGAGCTACCAAGCGCCCGAAAAGGAGATCATATGAAAAAGTTACGCCCTTGAGAAGTTGATGAATCAACTAACCATGTCGGGGCCCACAAACCTTTTGTTGTTTCATCTTTTGGGTTTAGGTTTTTGCATTTTTAGATTTTTATCATTTATGATTTATGTTAAAATACCTTTTCTACCTCCTTGTTATCAACCTCTTGTGAACGAGCATAGCCGACACATCTCTCTCTTCTGGGATAAGATACCACCATTCTAGATAGTTTGTGTGCTTTTCATTTTATAGTCTTTTGTATTCCATTCATTAATAGAATCTAGGTTTCACTATATTTCTTTGTTATTTTCTATACTTTCATTCATATCTCATTTTATTCTCAATATAATATGGATCAATGGAATTATAACAATCTTCTATTTATTTTTTCTCCTTGAATATCCCCACTGAGGTCAGACTATTAGGAGTTGGATCTTGAATTGGTTGAGCTTGGGGAAGAACACTCTCAATGTCCCAAGCAACCTCCCATGGTATAAGGAAAGAGAGATAGTGGAGCATGAGAACCTACAAAATTGTTTCTCGAGGAATCCAACATGTGAAAGAGGAACGATATGATGGATAACTTCACCTATATCCTTCAACGACTTCCAACAAAAATGGAGGCACCTTCAACCAACAATCACTTCAGAGGTACAATGCCATTAAAGGTACAAGTTAACTTTGATATTATTTTATTTGAAGGATATATAGACGTCAACGCTTTGGAAAAATGGTTAAGTCTACTAGAGGGTTATTTTTATTGGCTCATGATTTTGACACATTTTATACTTAAATCAGTTACTCTTTTTGACCAACTTTACCTCACCTATACACCAGGTTATCACCGTCCTTTCCATCTTCTCATGTGTTCTTAAATCATAACACCCTTGACAACCTATAGGAGGTTAATGTTACATGTTTTATTGATTTCCTTTTTCTTTGATGAATTATATTGAATGTCTATAACATGTTTTGCTAATGATGTTTTGTTGAGCTCATTTATGGTACCATCGTTCACTTCCAGTACCAATAGTTCACTTCTCGTATGGATAGTGCATTCTGGTACCTGAAGGAATTTTTTTATATAATTTTGATATTTTTGTTGCAGATTGGCCACTTGGTTTTTGAAGAGAACCAATCATAGATCGTATGGTGTTCATAAGATCACACCCATGATTTATTCACGAGGCATAATCCCTTGGTCAAATGTGTAGTAGATTCACTTGTGTGTAGGGTGGTAATGAAGTCACTCTTTGGTATTGAGATCCATATTCACGATATGTAGGATACAACTCGTATTCATTCTATGTCATATGAATAATATGAATACCATTTTGATTTCCTTGATTTAAATAAGGGTGATCTAAGGGTTACAACTACCCTCTCGAATGTCCAAAGTAATCCTTATGTTCATAAGAAACAAGGGAAGCGATATGTACAATAAGTCTATTGTAACCATGGGTAGAATGTGCCTCTACATATGTATAAGCCAATATTATAAAGAGAGGGAAAACTTGGATATTATTGTTATGTTGATTCAATGCTTAAGAATTGTTTTAATGTTGAGACTCTTGTTGTAATTCGATTTTCATATGATTAATGCCAAAGTGAATTTCTTGATCAATGTGTGAGGTTGTGACTATGTGAGATGGTCTTCTAATTAGCTCATTGTCCAGTTGGGAGAGCCCACCAACCTGGATCATGCATCTATTTTGTACCATAGCTAAGTAAACTTGTGTGTAAAATTTTGTTTATGCAATTAATTTGTTTCAATACTGTAACTCCATTTTTATATAGTAGAGGTTTATCATATTGACATGTGATTCAGTAATGCAACATTTCACTTAATAATTTTCACTTTTTACTTATGTCCAATTAACTCCATAATTCGATGATTAACCATTAAATTAAGTAATTATTTCAAATTGCAAAGCTTGAGCATAAATTTATTGTGTGGTGTGAGTAAGAAACAACAATGTCAATTGTCATTAACTAAAATATTGTATCAGAAACTTCTTAAGGAGATTTAGATCAAAGAAATAGTTATTGGTTTTTTAGTATGGTTTGTTTCTAAGTATTTTAATTATTGTTACACATAGTTGGTTTAAACATTCATTGATTGTTATTGAATACAAGCACATATAATAATCATATTTATGAATAGATAAGTAATATAGACATAATATGCAGATCCATTGAACTCTTTCCATGCTTAGTATCAATTATGTGAACAAAAGTAAGATTGTGTGAGATTTCCTTCTTGAATTAGTTTCCTTATGCTTTGATGTTTGGCTAGATTGTAGAGTGATTCTTTTTCCTCATGAGTATATAGGATATCTTAGACTTCATTCCTTTTCCTGCAAATATTGTGTTTATAGCTCACAAGTCTATAACCTATATTAACAAGTAAATGTAACAGGGTTTATTAAGCGACAAATAATCTGACTGACATTCTTGGCACCATTGTCAGGGAGATGTTAAATGGTAAAAAATATAATAATAGTTGTTTTATTTAGTTATCTCAATTTTATTTCTTATCACCTTTAATATTTGGTAGAGGAAATATGATAAGACACAAAGCCACCCTCACTTCATAATTTCTGAAAGGGTTCTAGCCTGCCACATTCACTTTAGTGATTCTTTCCAAAATTTGTCTATCATGTGGTTGAATAATAGTTAGGAATAGAGATAGTAAAGGTAGGCTCCTTAAGTCAACAGTTAAAGTTCCAACCGATTTGTTTGGTAATACTAGGACCACCTCTAATAATCTCACTAAAACATATCTAGGTAGTATTTTTTCAGGAAGGAGAAGGTTCTGCACTAAAAGTGACATCAAAGTTGATTGTACCACAATATGAAACTAATGTTGAGAAGGAGTAGGAAGAACAAGGAGAGACTATGGAAAAAGAAGTTGAAGATAATAATATTGGCAAGCTAGTTCCAAGTAGTGATCCAATACTAAGTCAACATGTCATCCCAAAACACATTACTAGTCTCTTTGGATTATCACAAAACATGGTCATATCGTAGATTGAATCTACATTTGTAGAAGAAATACCAGACACACACATTGGGAGTAATTTCATTGGCCATAAAATTCCAATTGTTGATCCATCATTCTCATCAAGTTGGGACACAAAACCAATTTAGTTCAACTTATTTGGAAATATGGCATATGAAGAAGAAAAAAATGTAGAATCAGAGGGAGAGCCAACTTTTGGATTCCCCATCCTTGACTTAGCATGAAATGTGAACATGGAAGACATTCCTTTGTCATCCTTTCCAAATTTCCGAGGTACGGTTATTGAGGAACCAAATGCCTTTTTGTTGAATTTGGCATTTTGTGTCAAAGTTACAATTATGTGGATGATGCTCAAAAGTTAAAGTTTTTCCTTGCAACATTAAAGAATTATTCTTTGATATGGTTTATGGGACTTGGGGATTACACTATTAGGTATTCACTAGTATAATTTGGCAAATAAATGACTGCGTGACTAAAACGTTTAGTCACGACATGAAAAAATGACTAAATTCTACTATTTTTTTGCAACACAGTTACAAATGACTAAATAGATGACTAATTTGATTGTTAGGAAAAAAAACACATCTAAATAATTAGTCACACAAATAACAAAAACTAATTAAATGACTAATTTGATTGTCAGGTAAACACAACTGAATAAATATTAGTCACACAATATAATTTGCAAACTTTATATACATTATAGCTATGTGGATGGTTTAAAATATATTAATTATCAATGGTTATGAAAAATATATCATATTTCGTAATATTATAATATTGTATAATATTATAATATTGTTGTTATAATAATTCCTGCTATCATTTCACTCATTTCACGACCTATATGACAAATGTTGATAATTAATGTATTCAGACTACTCTTTGAAGCGGTGGGAGAATAGGGTTATATTGATCACATTCATAATTTGACGAGGGAACAGAGAATTTACGAGGGCGTAGAAGGTGGAAGAGTACGTTCCTCTTCATAAATTGATGAGGGATCAGAGAAGGTGGTTGAATACAATGCACTTTAGGTAATTATACAACTAGTCCATGGGCGCATAGGGCATGGGTGCAATGGTAAATATTCAACGGGTCAGAGGGAGGTGTGTTTTCGATTTCAGGCAATATATAGCTAGTCCATGTGAACAAAGGGAGTGGATGTAGTGGTAAGTAGTTGACGAAGCAGAGGGAGGTGTATTTGGGGTTTTCCGCCTGACCAATATTGCGCAAAGGCAGTGGGTGTAGTGTTAAATATTCAACGGGGCAGAGGGAGGTGTAATTGGGGTTTCCGACCTGACTAATATTGGAGCACGTGAGTAGTATTGGAGTCGGTGAGGTTTGAATTGGAGCCATATCGGACCAGAGGAGAGGGGTTTAGGTAATTGGACCATTGGAGCTCAGAGCCGACTGGAGGAAAGGGCTTTTAATTAATTCGATCATTGGAGGTTGTATAGATATATAAGAAACTTCCATGGCACATAAAAATGTTGTGGAGAGGATGTGGATACTTGATCCAAAAATGATCCAGAGAAGGCTAAGAACAACTCAGAACTCATAGAGGTAACTCAGGGCGCTCATAATGGCTTCAGTAGATAGAGAAAGGGAAAAAATTCAAGGTTCCCAAAACTTAGTGAAAATGACATGATCTCAAAGAGAACGTCGTAATATTTCTAATGGCACAAATGGCTAATCAAACAAAGTTACGGATTGAAATATATTCACGTTCAAAGTTTGGTCAACCTAGCCTAGTCAGCAGGGGATGATTCAACATCAATATTACTGATGTCAACATCCGTATAGTACACGTGGTAGGAGAAGAAGGTGACACATGGAATTATGACATCAACATGACATCAGTATGATGATGTGGTAACACCAGAGGCTATCATGTGTCACCCGGTTTTGGCATTTTTGGACCAATCCGTGGACCAATCGGATCGTGCCATGTGGCAATCCGTACAGTCTGTACACTGACGTGGAGTGATGACATGGCATGATGACTTGTAAGGTGGTAGTGTGGACCAGTGAGAGGTTTCCACGTGGCCCAATCAGCGGCTGCCACGTGGCAGGCAGGAAATTCCCAAGGACAACCCATGAACAAAAATTTGGAAAAAAATGGTTTGGCGGGTCTGCCAAATTTGGTGGACCACGCCAAACCTAGCCATGATTATGATCATTGGATATGGTTCTAGAGACACCGCTAACAATGGAAGAATGAACATATATATATATATATATATAACAATACAAATCCCAGAAGGAGAGTCCACGGGGTTTGACCCTGGGACCTCCTCCCACACAAAGTGCCTTAACATATCCACCCTAACAAACAGGATGTGGAGGTTACATTGTAACCAATGCCCAGAACAATTCTTAAATGTTGCATTCGCCCAGCCATAGAGGAGAGGCGCACACCATACGACCTTTTGTGCATGCATATCTATGCAGGTACAATCATTAATGCAGGTTACAGAGGGCATGGAAACCAAGACACATGTCTTCTTGGGCCTAGGAGTGCTAGAGTCAAATCGAGGCATGGAGACAGTCATTTTTGGGTAATTCGACGGCATGAATTTATTGGTTCTATTTACTTTCTGATCTGATCATTATTTTTGTAGCTTGATTTCAGAATGAGGTATACTTATGTATTTTTCCAAATTCTTTTTTTGAGTTAATGAAAGATCCTACCCATTTGAGAGAAGGACCCACAGACGTAGTCCACTAGGGATGAACTTCTTTATCACGTTTTTGTGTTCATATTTGATGCTTATGTCTCTTCATTTTTTAGCTTTTACTTATTGAATGGTGCACTTTAATTTATGCTCATTTAATTAAATTATTTATAAGTCACGATGAAAAGATCTCGGGCCAATACTTGTCAAAAGTTGAAGTAAGAATTCGAATTTGTAGGGGCCTTCTGTAGCAAAGTCACATGTAAATAGATTTTTTTTTTGCAAACCCTATATGTCTATTTGTATTTTATATTTTCGTATTAGGATTTATTTCTTTCTGTATATTTACATTTGCAAACCCTAGATATTTATGTGGATGATGAATTTTCTTTGACACATCTGGTGTTACTATATCTTCCACATTTTTCAATTGAAAACTACCATCACTTTGCACCTTGTTACAAATTTACCAGATTGTTTTCATGGGGTGGGTGATTCGGTGCTTGTGAGGGTAATTATGGTGGTTCTGATTTCCAATTCTTAGGTGAGGTGAGGTGAGGAGTTGCTTTTTTAGAGGTGAGGGGCTAAAGGCTAAAGGTGAATGGCTTAAGTTAAAAGTATAAAGGTGAAATGCTTCTTTTGAAAGGTGAATGGAAGGCTTTTGGTTAATGGTGAAAGGATCTCTCAAGCCCCTACCCTTGAGAGAGACTTTCACCATTATGTATGCCTTTGAAGGCCTCACCCTTAGTAGCCAACATGAGCACTAGAAAGCCTTGACATCTTGGCTTTTGTTCAATGTTGAGACTCTTAAATTTCTAGGATATTTATTGTACTTTCACCTTATCTATATCTTCTCTTAGGTAAACCTTCAATTTTTTGATAGACACTTAGTTCTTTCTCTCTCTTCTTTTAATATTGATTGGGTTATTGCTTTTTCACTCCCACGTTTTGTGCCTACATTGCATGTATTTTTATATGGAGAGTAAGGAATAAGTTAATATTTGAGGGAGGGATGATCAGTCCATTCCATGTCTTCCATAGGATTATGTATTTCTTTGAAGGCCTAACCCTTCTTAGCCAACATGAGGACTAGAAAGCCTTGACATCCTCTCTTTTGTTCAGTGTTGAAACTCTTAAATTTATATCATGTTTCTTGTACTTGTACATTATTTATATCTTCTCTTAGTTAAACATTGAATTTTTTGATATTATAGATTGAGTTATTTCTCTCTCTTCTTTCAATATCGATTGGGGAGTTGCTTTTGCACTCCCACTTTTCATGCCTACATTGAATGTATTGTTTTAGTCTCATTGACCTACTTTTATGGTCATTCATTGGAAATTACTAAAATTATCTTACCTTACCTTATCTTATAAAGACTCAAATTTACATCAATGATTCCAAAGAACTATTGCAACACATTTGAGCTTAATGTTTCTAAATGACTATTACAACACTTGTAAGGAGAAGACATGTCACAAGATATTTTCAGATGGTATTGTATGAATGTATCATTATATGATGTGTGTATTGACCTATTTAAATTTCAAATTGTATGATTGGATGATGCATTGTCTTCATTTGTTATTAGTCATAATTCATTATTAACAAAATTACAAAATTTTTTTAATGTTTTCTATATATCTTATTTATACGTGAGATAAAAGAAATTCCCTATGTTCTCTACCCTAATGTACTTTGAAATTTGATGAATCACTCTAGTGATTCTCAAAAATTGTGTCCCCATCTTCCTTTCCTTGAATCTTTATGAATATGAAACACGCACACAAACAGGTTTTCAACACATCACAAGAAATATGCAAATAGTTGTAACCCTCAAGAGCAATGAAATAAAGACCTTAATGGGTATGTACTATCATTTCAAAATATTTATAATTACGTGAGACAAAAATTTTACATGAAAGGATAAAATATGCACTTGGGTCTAATCTCACTAAAAAAGTGTCCCACATAAGGATCCCAATACTCAAGCAAGTTCTTCTAAGCAGTTTAGTAAGCCCAAATTGCTTGATCTGTTTGCCTGTGTAATGAACCTTGAATTTATGGCCTCAACAATTTATTGTTGCATATTATTGTTCCCATTTTGATCGACATGACATATAATATGGTTTCCAGTTCCAATATTTCATGCCACATACAACAAATATTGTCTATTCTACATAAAATAGTTGACAAGCCCAATTCAATGTTGAGGTTTTAGTTTAGAATTGATTTTGAAATATAATTTATCCTAAGATGAATTTATAAGTTAATATTAAGTACTAATATAGCTTATTTATTAAGCTAACTTGTAGTACATAGATTCCATAGCTACCCAGAAGTCTTATGAATGAAAAAATTTAAAACAGGATTGCATATCACAACAACCCTTTTGTGCGTGAAAGGATGGTAAAAGATTTCATGTGGTTTACTAAGTTGATACACATTTTAAATGATTCACACTGTAGTATTTTATTTTGATGAATATTAGTTCGAAGGGGATTGTTGCATATTTGTGTTCATGCTCCCATATTTCTCCTAGTCGGGGAGGTAGAATGAAAATCCCCCAAGCCCTTCCAAATTCAACTATCATTGGTATAAGGATATTTTATTTAGGGATTTGTGTGATAGTGAATGGAAGAATATGGATGATCAGTTGGAGGAATCTGTTACATTTTAATTTAGTGACAATTTTAAAATTGTAAAAATAAAATTTGTTGAGTGGGCCAAATCCAAACTCAAGGATCCATAAGAATAAACATGGTTATTGGAAGAAGAAATTTCTAACATTTTCAACCCTAAAATGAATGGAATTTTAAATGAAGGAGAGATAAGTAACTTAAATGTTTTGTATCCATGAAAAAAAGGTTTCTTGACTAGGAAGAATCAAGATGGAGGGAAAAAACTAGAGCAGCTTGGGTAGCACGAGGAGATGAAAACACCTGATTTTTTCACAACTATGCAAAGATGATGAAAATATAAAATACCATTTGGAGTCTTAAGAATGAGGTGGGAGGAAAATATCATAGGTTTTCTAATATGGTGGAAGTGAAAAAAATTCATTTCAATAAGATTTTTAAGGAACCTCATACAGAAAATATTGTTGACATAATTTAAATGACAATTTTTCCTAGTTTTGTAAATCAAGAAAATATTCCACATATGTCAATTGAAAACTACCATCACTTTGCACCTCATTATAAATTGACCATCTTGTTTTCATGGGGTGGGTGATTCGGTGCTTGTGAGGGTAAGTCGGATGCTTTTGATTTCCAATTATTAGGTGAGGTGAGGTGTTGTTTTGTGAGAGGTGAGGGGCTAAAGGCTAAGGAGAATGGATTAAGTTGAAAGCATAAAGGTGAAATTCTTCTTTTGAAAGGTGAATGGAAGGATTCTAGTTAATGGTGAAAGTCTCTCTCAAGCCCCTACTAGAATTTCTCTATCCCCTCCTTGAAGACTGGCTCTGGCTGGGATATTTACTAATTCAACTCCTCAAACTCCTAATTAATCATGGGTTGGTTGAGGACTAATCGTTTAGCTCCTTCAACTCCTATTCCAACTCCTAATCTCTTGGTTGAATATGCCACTAAACATTTCCTTTATATATTTCCTATTCTACTAAGTCAACATTTTCAAATACATGGAAGTCATAATTAAGTTTCTATGAGTCAAGTTCAACAAATAAATCAAGGTACAATGTGTAAAAAAATTCATAGTTTGGGTAATAAAAACTTTCCTTAGCATATCATTCATTGTATTTACTAGTTATTGTAATATGTTACATGAAACTACATCCAATAAACATACTCTTGTTATTACATAAATCCAAACTCTAAGTGCCCATGAAAACTATTGGTACATTCTTGGTTATTGCACAAGATGATTGATAAAGAGCCATATGCTTAGTTTGTTCAAAATATTTGTCAAAAGAAAGGGTTCTATTGTTTTAAATCACCGAGTCATTATTTAAATATTCTATAGATAAGAGTTTCATTATGTTATTAGGTGAAGAGTTTTCCTCTAACTAATATTCCTCTTATTGGTCTTCAATTATAATCGGTAAGTCAACATAGACCTCGTGTAGAATAGGGTTCATGCTTCCAGTCCAAGATATATCCTCCCATGTATTTATGCTTCTTCATGATCATTACTAATTGCAGAAACAAGGACAACTCCAAATAGCTATGCCCATACTAATGAAGGGGTTTGTGGTTACAGATAGGGTCCTCTTGGTCATGGATACACTAGGAGGAATAATAACTATAGGCACCATAGTATATGTTTGTGTTGGTTGGAAAACCCTAGTGAGAGATATATCTAATGCATGTGTTGTTGTGTTGAAGTTAGTAGATCTAAACTAGAATCACAAGTGTGGTCACTTTATAGAATTATTCAATATCATAAAATTGGAACTCTGATAGTTTTAGAAAAAAATGTAACTCTGATAGTTTCAAAAATTATTTCAAGCTCCTTCAAGTGCCCCCAAAATTATTAATATGCAATAACTTGGCCAAAACTGAGAGTGGGAAGTTGCAGTAAGAACTACATGCTCCACAAGACTACCAAACTGTGGAGGATTTAGATTTATGTCCTCCTTCCCTTTGACTCCTTAAAGAGTTACTTTGACACTTAGTCAAATTTCAGATATGTGCACTCCTTGCAACAAATTCTTACGCGAGACTTAAATTCTTGCGGGCAATTGTGCACACCTTGCAACAATCCCTTTGCATTCCTTGCAAATGGAAATTTAACGCTATCTCTTTTGAGCTTATGAGTCGAAACAAACTCTATCACTCCTTGCAGCATTTTCTCACACATGACTTAAATTCTTATGGACGACTGTACACACCTTGCAACAGTCACTTTGCACTCCTTGAAAAGGGAATTTTTCACTATCTCTTCTGAGCTTCTGAGTCGAAACAGACTCTGTCAATGAACTCCTTGTGGACCGTATGCACACCTTGCATGAACTCAACGAAGAGAACAATCAAAACTTATCTAAACACTTCACAGTTTCGTATACTCAACAACATAACTCATTCATTCATGAAAACAAAATAACAAGGAATTGTAAACAGTAGCAACACCATCCATTTGGATCAATTTTCCTCTATTATATTCATTCAAAAGTAAATGGCTACAACTATTATAAGACAAAAACTAAAAACCCACAAATAACTAAAGCACAACAATCTCCTACTAACTTGCAGCAGCCTCATTTGGGTGTACCACACTTCTATTTATCTTAGAGATTTCTTAGGGTTCCCTTCGAATACTCATCTACTCAAGAAAAAATAATTGTTACTTAATTTCCATTACATTCAAGACTACGAGTGAACTCCCATATCATTCATGATCACTCGGATCCCAAGCGTTTGATCTTCTTCAATTTTTTATCATTTCAAAAAGATTTGCAAGAAATGCCAGCGGTTAATATTATGAAAAGAATCAAAGGCGCACTAAGGTGCTGAGTTGTCTCTCCACATGTTCTTACTGACGATGCCCCTACATCACACTCCCCTGGAAAAAAATTCATGGAATCCTTTCCATAAGCTCCTGCACTGACTTTCAATTCTTCTAGATATCAACTTCATTTTCCCAACTGACATCTTCTATCCGGTGTCCCTTCCATTTGAAAAAATATTCAAAATAGGTCTTCCTCCTGGTCTTCTATCCAATCCTCTGATCAACAATCTTCTCCATCTGTGGTTTTTCTGCTACAAGCATTTTCTTTTCCCATTGGATATTCTCTTGAGCTACTGATATTTCTATGTCATCTTTCCTATAAGGGTACAAGTATGATATGTTGAATATGGGTGATATGCCCACATCATTTGTCACCTCAATCTCATAGGAATTTGCATAAAAAATCCTTAAGATCTTACATGTCCCTATATTCTTCATCTTCAACTTGTTATATGTTTCTCTTGGAAACCTTTCTTTCTTGAGATGTGTCAGAACCTGATATCCTAATTCAAATTGAATCTCTCTGTGATGTTGATCAACTCTACGCTTGTACTCTTGGCTAGATTTCTGTAACTTCTCTATGATCTGGCTATGGAGCTTCTACATTTCTACAAAAAAATATTATGCTCCAACGCTTCTGATCTCACTTTGTTCCAAGTTTCTCAACTCAGCTACTCCTCTTGGATGCATTCCATATAGTATTTGTAATGGGATCTTTCTAGTTCTCATGTTTGGTGAGTCATTGTATGCAAATTCTTCTTGTGGCAGAATCTAATCCCACTGATTATGATGCTCAGTGACCAGACTCCTCAATAAGTTCCACAAAATTTTGTTCACCACCTTAGTCTCACCATCTGTATGAGGTTGATAAGATGAGTTGAAGGACAAATATGTCCCAAAATTATTCCACATTGTTCTCCAGAAATGACCAAGGAATTGGGTATCTATGTCTGAAACAATACTTTTGGGTAATACATGAAGATGAACAACTTCCATGAAAAATAAATTTTCAACATGCGTTGCATCACTAGTCTTCTGGCATGGGACAAAGTGTGTCATCTTTGAAAATCTATCTGCTACCAAAAATATGGAATCACATCCTCTTTGTGTTCTTGACAGTCCCAACAAAAAATCCATGTTTGTTGCATCCCAAGGCATCTTTGGTATTGGCAATGGTTGATACAATCTAGTGTTCTTTCTTTTTCCCTTTGCATGTTGGAAGATTCTACATCTGTTCACAAACTTTATCACTTCCATCCTCATACCTGACCAATAGTATGAACTTCTCAACCGTGCAAATGTTTTATCATGGCCAAAATGTCTAGCCAATCCTCCACTATGCTTTTCCTTCAAAAGGTTATCCCTCATTGAGCATTTTGGTATGCACAACTGAATTCCCTTGAACAACAATCCCTCTTGAATCATATGCTCTGTCCACTCTCTCCTGTCTCTCAACATGGGATTTGTACATTCTTCATATGCTTCCTTGAAATCTGGATCATCATTGTACATTTCCTTAAGGTGTTCAAACCCTAAGGTCTTCACCTAAAACTCCTGCAGAATCAAACATCTACTGCTCAATGCATCAACAACTTTGTTAGCATTTCCAAAAATATGTTTTATGACAAAATTAAACTTCTGCATAAACTCAATCCACTTTGCATGTCTCTGATTCAATTTTTCCTGTCTGGTTATGAATTGTAAAGCTTGGTTATCGCTATACAAGATAAATTCCTTTGGAACAAGGTAGTGCAAACATTTCTTCAAGCATTGAATTATGGCATAGAATTATTTATCATATGTGGAGTAATTTCTCTTAGTCTCATTCAGCTTCTCAGTGAAATATGCAATTGGTGTATTATCCTGCCTCAAGACTGCTCCAATTGCAACTCCACTTGCATCACACCTCACTTGAAATGTCTTTCCAAAATTTGGTAAGACCGAAATTGGTTGTTTTGTTATCTTCTCCTTCAATATATCGAAGCTCCTCTCGACCTCCTCTGTCCATTTAAAATATTTGTGCCTCTTCTTCACTGTATCCATCATTGGCACACAAATTCCACTGAAATATCTAATGAACTTCCTGTAGAAAATCGCTAATCCATGGAAGTTTCTTACTTCAAACATACTCCTTGGTGATGGTCATTCCTTGATTGCTTTCACCTTCTCTAGATCCATCTTCAATTCATTTGAAGATATCACAAAGCCCAATTAAATGAGTTATGTATTCATAAAATATGACTTCTTCAGATTTATCAACAACTTCTCCTACTGTAGTCTCCTCATCACTAATGTTAGATGTCTCAAATGCTCCTCTTTAGTCCTGCTAAAGACCAATATATCATCCAGATACACAACCACAAACTTGCCAATGAAATATTTCAGTATTTCATTCATCAATCTCATAAAAGTACTTGGGGCATTTGTTAATCCAAATGGCATAACAAGCCACTCATACAACCCTTCATTTGTCTTAAAGGTTGTTTTCCACTCATCACCTTTTCTCATCCTTATCTGGTGATATCCACTTTTCAAATCTATTTTAGAAAAGAAAATTTCTCCACTTAAACAATCTATTTAGTCATCCATTATTGGCAAAGGGAATCTATACCTGATGGTGATATTGTTAATGGCTCTCGAGTCTGTACACATTCTCCATCCTCCATCCTTCTTTGGACTCAAAATAGTTGGTACTGCACATGGACTCAAGATTTCTCTGACCAAACCCTTGTCTAACAATTCCTGGACTTATTTTTTTACCTCCTCATTCTCTTGAGGTGTCAATCTATATGCTTCTTTGTTTGGAAGACTTGCTCCTGGTATCAAATCACTATGATGACTGATACTTCTGATGGGTGGAAATTAGTTAGGAAACTCGTCCACTACTATGTCAACAAAATTATCTAAAAACTCCCGAACTTCTTTAGGAAAATCATCCATCGAAGTACTTGTAAGGACAACTTTGGGTTTCCTCACCACAGCAAACTGCATCTTCTATTCCTTCTTGACTTCTCTCAGGAGTTCCTTCCCACTCATGAGAAGTATGCTTGTGTTGGCTTCTTCTTTTACTTTCTTCTCCTCTATTGGCAGCAACATGCATGTCCCACCATTCTTCTCCAAGGTGTATCCATTTTTTCTCCCATCATGAATTAAATTTGTATCAAACTGCCATGGTCTTCCCAACAAAACATGACATACATCCATGGGAATAACATCACACATAATTTCGTATCGATATCCTCCTATCTTAAATTCAACGAGGCATTGTTTAGTGACCATTACCTGGTGTCCTTTCTACAACTATGAGACTTTATATGGATTTGGATGTGTAGTTATCTCTAGCTCCAAGTTATCCACCATCTTTGTGGATAAGAAGTTATCAGTGCTCCCACTGTCAATTATCACCTTGCATACTTTGTCTTTAGTCTTGCAAGTTGTCATGAATACATTGTTCCTCTACACTGGATTTTCAATTTTCAACTTTAGTTTTAAGAGAACCTTCCTCAACATCAGGGATGTTCCATCCTCTACACCTTTTGCTTCAACATTCCTTTTTTGTGATTCTAAAATGCGAGATAAACCTCCTCCTTCTTTCTATTTCTTAGGGAATTACCAAGACATGTGTCATGTCTTTCCACATGCATAACACCTTACTTCACCTCCTCTGCTTCTTCCTCTTCCTCTAGAATAACTTCTTCCACCACCTTGTCTTCCTCGAGAAATTCCTCCTCTTTCTGAGTGACTGTGTGATTTATCAGTCCCATATTTGGATTTATGTGTCTTATCATGGGAAACTCCCTTACCTTTGATTGGGCTTCTACCTCTGTTTCATTGACTCTGTTTCTTGGCCAACTTCTTCGCTGCCTTTAGAGCAATCTGATAAGCATCCTCTATTGTCCTTACTGACATCATGTTGATCTCATCCTGGATTTCATACCTCATGTCGTTTATGTAGCTAGCAACTTTTTCCTCATCCTTCTCTCACTGTCCAGTCCTGATGTTCCGCTTGTAGAACTCCTCTGTGTACTCTTTCACTGTCATACCCTTCTGCAACTTCCTAAATAGATTTATCTGATAATATTTGGGCATGAATTTAGCCTTCAACTTGGCTACCATCCTCTCCCAATTATTTATCTTATGTTTTCCTTTGCTTCTGTTCTCAGCCTGTAGTTCATCCCATGACAGTGTTGCATGTCCTTTCAGTCTGGTGAAAACATGTCTCGCCTTTTTCTCCTCATCAACATCTTCATAGTCGAAATATTTTTCCATGGATATTATCCAATCCATTAGTTCTTCAACACCCAAATTGCCTTCATACATTGGGATGTCTACTTTGGCTCTAGCTCCCAATTTAACAACTTCTCTTAGCAAGCATTCTTCGGAAACATTTTCTCCTGCAGCTTCTTCGACTTCTACTTCTTCACTCTCTGCATCACTGATGCCCCCAACATTAGGTGCCCTCCTCTGCGCTGCCTCCATCACCTCTAATCTTGCACGAAGCTCCCCCATTTCCCTTTCTACGGTGTGATTGGCTAAAGGTGGCTCCACATGTCTCCTTGGTGGCATTGCACTAACTGTCTCTCACACACAGAGTATGTTAGCACCACCATTTTTCTTTCAATTAGAGTCGGTTTTGAATCGATTTATAGCCCATGTGTCAAAACACGTGAATTCAGGTACGTAGAAATAAAGGGGTTGAATTCAGCAAGTGGTTGGTTGGCTCTTGGAAGCGGGAAGGGATGTCAGAGTCGAAACATATGTGAATGGTACGGATATGTTGTTCCCAGAAAGTTGGGTCATGTCAAAGTTAGTCTCTGCGTGCCCTAGGTTGAGTCAATTAATTAATGGAGGTCGCGTCGGCAGGTTCTATAACTATTATCATTTCATCATGAAGGCCGAATGAATGAAAAATCATAGTGTTTGCATCATGTATGCCCTGCAGCCCTTATCGCCTATACCTTACACGCAGGGGTGTGTTATGGAAAATCTGCGGTTTGATTCGAAACATCTAGTCACCATGAATTCAGTGTTCTTTGGAACGATTCTTCCTTCCGCCTGATTTGTTATAAATCCCAGAGGTTCTACACCCATTTTGTTCACAAAATCATATTTGGGCTTTGTCTGTAAGTTTTCTCGTAGGCCCAGGTCGATCGAATTCTCCATCTTGGGCATCCACCCAATATAATGCGTTCAAGACAAATACTGGTTGCACCATGGCGACCTTTTAGAAAATGAATAAGGCTACACATAGTGGCAGGATCACCAGACCTGAGTCCCAAAGTGATTTGGATTCATTCTCACTCACAACAGGCATCCCTAAGGATAAAAAAGGGATTTTTCCTTTACCCACGGGAACAACGACATCACACCACGCAGAAATTGGAGTGGAAGGAACTGTACAAGAAGGAAGGATAGTGGAAGATCTATATCCCCAACAACAGATACCTCAAAGAAGGGGTAGACCAAGGAAGAACAAGGAAGCTGGGGAAACTTGAATCGCAAATGAGCTGCATGCACGACTGATCGTTGAACAATTACTTATGCGTGTTGTCCACCTGGAGCCCTTGGAAGGTACTAGTTGAGAAAGTGGGAGCATAACGAGGAGGATGGATGTCGTCTGTATGAATGATCAAGAGACATCTCAGCAGCTGAATCAAGAGAAGCTAGCCATCATCGAACTGTACCAAGAAAATAAGGAGCTGAGACAATAGCTGGAGACAAAGACCACAAAAGCATCAACAGAACAGGGTTGTGAAGGGAACGTGACGTGGCTCAAAATACAACTCAGAGAGGAACAAGATACAATTGTACAGCTGCGCGAAGCACAATGGTTGTTGGAATAAAGGTATGTCAAACACTCCAGAGAATGTGAAGAGGCCAAAGAGATAGCCCGCGCATCTCTCGCCAGCAAGCAAAAGAAACAAGATTAGCTGAGTTCGTTCCTGTATTCACAAACAGAAGGAAAATATTGAAAATTTTGAAGGATACATTGCCCAAGATATTTCTCCATTTTAATAATGGTTGTGAGTGGCTACAACCACTTGCCGCGCACACCTCCCCCAAAAAATAAGTGCACGATAGAAAATTAAAGTCGTTACAATAGACATCGGGACTCTGACAAACACTTGTCCACTTAGATATCTGGTCAAAGGAAAGCATTGAAACATCATTCCCCATGATGATACGTTATCGATAATTGAATCCCCGTGGTGTATTACAAACAATCATGATGTAGCCATATGTATTTGTTGTCTATTTTTGGAAAACGTCATGCGAAGAGTTTTGGAACGCGGAACAACCAATTTCCTAGTTTGTAGAGATAACAGTTAGAAGAGTAGAGTAGCCCAAGTGGCTCCCTCATTTATATATTTGATCTTTTTTATGTAAGCTAGGTTGGTTGGAAAAATTAGTATAGACAATAACTATTGTATGTAATTTGATTTCGATCGAAACTTAATGCAAAAGTCTTGTAGCTTTGATGAAAAGATTCTAATTGTAGCATTTGGATGTATTGTTTCCCTTTCTTGCATACGTGCTTCCTGTTTTATTTATTAATATCCTTTTCTGTCTAAATCAAAATGAAATTTTGAACCTGTGGATTCATTGCGCAATGCCCCTTGTCCACGCCATTTAGACAAAATGTTTTTCTTCTAAACGTTAACTCTGAATTCATCCACAGTGGTGCTCTGAGTTACTTCCTATGTTTTGTCCTCGCCACATATTACGATTTTTCACTGAAGACTATTGCTCTCTTAGCCTTATCCTCTCAAGTTTAGTCACCGAGTCATTTGTTTCTCTCGTCTTTTCTTGAATTGACTCCATAGCCCAAAGTATTACTTTATTGTGCCAATATAACCAGAACCTGTTATTTCAAAGGTGTTAAATCTAACCACAGCTTTAAAGCCATATCCCACGTGGAGACAAACTCTCCTGAGAGAGCCCTCTCCAGGTCCGAAAGGCTAGTTTCGGGCCTCAAAGTTGGTTGAAACAGTTACCTTTGTCATATGTTTATTAGTTGAACATATTTACATAGTGATAACATTCTAGCGTCGCTGCCAGGGAACAAAATTGAATAGATTTTCCCTGGAAGAACGAATAACGTTGTAGTTTGAACCCTGAGGGTAACAGAGGGACAAAAATCTACACCATCTGAAACCTTTACCCTCGCGACTCTAGTAAAAAATACCAGTAGCTCCAAGTAGCGCAGTTCAGGAACCCTGGCTCCAAAGATGATCTATACCAGAGCAAATACTGACCCAAACCCTACAGATCCTATGTACGACCCCAATAAAATTTTGCACAAGACCAAAGAGAAAGCATCAAATTCATTCTATTAACTGGACAGAAGTTTGTCCTTACCAAAAGATGACATGCAAAGCATCGAAGACCTTGAGTTTGACACATTGTTTGAGAAAACCCTATTCAGGTCTAAGTCAGAAACCAGCTTGGATGAGATAGTTTTCAACCAGAAGAGATTCCAAGCCCTAGTGTTTAATAATATCCCTCAATTCCCAAACCCTCCTAGAGCCATGGCCTCCATATTCTCCCCCCTCATTCTTCCAGCCCAGCTGCATGATTTTCCCCAGAATTATAGCCAGAGGATTAAATTTTATGATGTTGAAGGGAATGTTTCATCCCAGAATCATCTGGAGTGGTTCAATGATTTTATCGACTTGGAAGAGGTAGACTATGCAGACACAAAAATGAGGTTGTTCGCGTAGAGTTTTGCGGGGGAGGTGAGGAACTGGTTCAAATCCCTACAACCAACAAGTATTCAAGACTTCGCCGCATTAGAAACATCTTTCATAAATAGATGGGGAGACAAGAAGAACCCCTTGCAGTTGTTGACGCAGTATAATAATATGAATAAGGCCTCGGAGGAGATGGTGCAAGAATTCTTAGCCCATTTCATGAAGTTTTATAACTCGATTCCTGTAGAAGTCCAGCCACCTGTCGGGGCTGTGCAGTTTCTATACGCCGACTCCTTCAGCAATGAATTTTCTTTGTTGTTGAGAGAATGAAGATCAACAAACCTAGATGTGATAATGAGAAATGCGATTGAAGTCAAGGTAAATATGATGTCGTCGGGGAAGATCAAATAGAGATTCAATAGATGCAATAAGAAGCCCCAAGGAGACGCGCAACCATCAATGTCGAGATCCACAGACGACAAATTAAACTTAATGATGAGAACCATGGAGAATCTAATGGAGAAGATGTATGTAGGGAAAAAACCCACTACCCAAGAATATCATCACCCCCAACCCAGGAATCAGAACCTCAAAAGGGGTCAGGCTCCTCATATTAGATAGAGAGAACAGAGGGAGCAGAGAGATCAAGGAAACTAGAAGACAAGGCCTCCATTCCAAAACAACTACGCGGATGAAGACTTCGATCATATGTTCAAAACCAAATGCATTGTTGCGATGACAAGAACCCGTGCATGTTTTTGAAAAAGAGAGAATATGATTGATACATGAGAAGAAATGATGATTTTATGTTGGAGACAGACGATGCATGGATTAGGGAAACTGATGACGCTCTATGCTGGGAAATAGAAGAGTTCATAAAAGGTTATTAGAACGCCATCATGCAGTTTCAGAAGAAATATAACCTCGGGATCAAGGAAGCGTCTACCAAGCCTCACCAAAATAATCCCATAAGGAAAACTCTAGTGGACACCCCTTCCACAAGACAATTGAGGTCATACAACATGAACAAGGATGCGATGGAGAAGGCAAATTCGAAGGAGGAGGCCCCAAAGAAAACTCTGGAAGAAAGTCGAGAAGCGGGTGGAAAAGAGGTAGAGAAAGTATTTCATCCCTTTAACTTTGATCATGAAATGGATAAAATCAAATTCTCTATCCCTTTCAATGAACTTATCAGAAAGGGTGAATACCGGGAGGAAATTATTAAAATGATGAAAATGGGAGGGACCCCCGACACTTTGAATGTCCAAGATGATCACCCCGCTATCATGTTTGGTTCACTCCTTGAAGAGATAAGTGATACTGAGGACATCCCTTCATTCTACGTCAGTCTGAAGGTCCGCCACATGACCCTACATAATGCCATGTTGGATTCAGGTGCATTGCACAACCTCATGCCAAAGGTGATCATGGACGAATTACGTTTGGACATCACCAGACCTTATAAGTACCTTTTCTCTTTTGACTCGAGGAAATTCAAGTGCATGGGCCTCATCAAAGACTTGGTCATGTCATTGGCCCAGATTCCTTTGAATAACATGGTGATGGATGTGGTCGTGGCAGACATACCCCCTAAGTTTGGCATGCTTCTATCCAGATCGTGGGATGCGAAGTTAAAATGGACCCTACAAGTGGACATGTCATATGCCACCATTCCTATCTTTGGCCAGGGAAAACAGTTGTATAGAGAAGTGTTGTTGAATTACATGGCGATCAACAAGACGCAGCCAAATAACCATCCCATATACTCCATCAACACTGAGGTTGGTTCTTCTATATTCTATAATGACCTGAGTTTTGAAGAAGAAGAGTTGGCAACCATCATGACAGTCGATGAGGAAACTGCATAGAAAGCAGCAGAGTGTGTCGACTCTGAGGAATGCGTGAAAAAAGGGATATGGAATATGATTTTTGAAGGTGTGGTCAAAAAAGAAGGGGTTGGGGCCAACGTATGGGTAAGCCCCCCTAAAATAGGCACAAAACTATGCTCATACAAGCTCACGTTCGAATGCACAAACAACATGGCTGAGTATGAGGCACTGATTCTGAGCCTAAAGGTGTTGAAATAATTAGGTGCAAAGAGGATAACAGTGCGCGGAGACTCTGAACTAGTCATAAACTAGGTTAAAGGAATATATCAGACAAAGCACCCTAGGCTAAGAGCGTACAAGAAATTGGCGTTGGACCTCCTCGAGGAATTTTCGAAGTATGACATATCTGCTATCCCCATCTTCCCACACAGAAAATATGATATTGAAGTCAAACACAGGCCAGCAGTGCCTGATAATATCAAATACTGGCAGGTGATAGAGGACGACAAGCAGGTAGAAATATTTCTTCAGATGAGCGATGAGTTCGCTAACATAAACATTGATGATGAATGTTGTTGCGACAAATATGGGAGCGCGGATGCACACCGTAATGACGACCCTTTCCAAAACCAGATTGCAGGAAGGGACATAATACAACTGAAGAATAACATCATTTCTAAGGGATTAGTGCGACTGGAAAAGTTGTTTGATGAAAATGACATGGCTAAAAATCCCAAGATCAGTGCAAATGAAGAAGACATGGAAGAATGAAACATCGAGACTGATGAGAACCCAAAAATGATCAAATTATCGAAAAAGTTCAGCCTAGAGGTCAAGCTAGACTGCGTCAATCTCATAAAGGAGTTCCCCAACGTTTTCACATGAAGCTATGATGATTTGAAGGTGTATGACAGTAAGGTGATCCAACATGTAATCCCTCTCAAGGAAGATCAGAAACCTTTCAAACAGAAGCTGAGATGGATAAGCCCCCTATTATTGTCATTGATCGAGAAAGAGGTAAAGAAACTTTTCGATGCTAATATTATCATTTCTTTACGGTTCTTGAAATGGGTATCTAATTTGGTGCCCGTAAGGAAAACGAGCGGCGAGATAAGATTGTGTGTAGACTTCCAAAATTTAAACAAATGTCCCTCAAGTATTACTACCCTCTTCCCAAAATGGACTATATCCTGCAAAAGGTGGTGGGGTCCCAAAAGATGTTCATGTTGGATGGTTTTTCAGGGTATAATCAGATCATGGTCCAGCCAGATGACAGAGAAAAAATAGCTTTCACAACTCCATGGGGAACGTTCATGTACACCAAGATGCCCTTCAGCCTGATGAACGTTGTAGCCACTTTCCAGAGGGAAATGGACATCTCTTTTGCCGACGAAAAGGACAGGTTCATTGTGATCTATCTAGATGACATCACAGTATACTCTTCTTCCGACGAACAACACCTTGAACATTTGAAGAAAGTTTTCCAGAAATGCAGGAGGTTTGGCATATCGCTAAATCTGAAGAAATCACATTTCGAGGTGGAAGAAGGGAAGATGTTGGGACACATTATCTCAAAGGAGGGCATTAATATAGACCCCAGGGTCAAAGGAATCTTGAATATCAGCACTCCGCGTAGTAAAAAAGAAGTGAAATCCTTCCTGGTAAAAGTAAACTTATTGAGGAGATTCATCCTAAATCTGACAGAGATTATAAATCATATCACCTGCATGCTCAGAAAGGGAAATGAAATCAAGTGGAACCCAAAGGCCAAGAATTCATTTGAAGATATCAAGGTGGAATTGACTAGAGTACCTGTGATATCCAGTCTAGCTTTCATGAAGGATTTGATCCTGTTTTCATTCACCTCAGAGCATACGATTATCGGCGTGTTGTTACAGAAAGAAAAACAAAACTTTGAGAATCCTATAGCTTATTTCAACAGGACGCTGCGGGATGCTCCACTAAGGTACGACATTATGGAAAAACAATCATATGCTTTAGTGAAATCCTTAAAGGAGTTCAGGATGTACATATTTCATTTTGACGTCATTGCTTATGTGCCCAGCAACTCAGTAAAGGATATCTTTACTCAGCCTGACCCCGAATGAAGGAGAGGTAAGTGGATAGCAACCATTTTGGAATATGACCTATAGATCAAGCCTACAAAACTAATTAAGGGTCAGGGACTTACAAATCTAATGGTACAGATGGACTGTGACACTGTGGGAGTAAATTTCATCGTTGATCTGTGAGAGAGTCCTCAAGAATAAAAAACTGTGTAGGTGTCCCAGGAGTTTGTCGATTCATCGTGGTATGCAAATATCATCTATGTGTTGAAGAATCTCCAGGCCCCTCCAGGTGTAAGTAAGACTAAGGCCATATTTCTCAATCTTAAAGTGGTTAAGTTATGCGTCCTGAACAACTCACTCTACTAGAAAGATCCTAGGGGAATGTTGTTGAGTTTTTTGCTGGAGAAAGATGCGAAGTGAGCCACGGAAGAATTTCAAAAGGGCGACTGCAAGGGACACCATAACTAGAAAACCACCATGCACAAAATCCTAAGGGTGGGTTACTATTGGCCTACAATATTCACAGACATGTAAAAAGAAGTCTCCAGCTACCACGAATTTCATATTTTCGACGGGAGAAGAAAGTTGCAGCCCCTGCCACTAAAGCCGATATCAGTCGAGGCATCGTTCATACAGTGGGGTTTGGATTTCATAGGGGAAATAAATCTTCCATCCTCAACGTAGCACAAATGGATACTCATGGCCACTGACTACTTCACGAAATGGATAGAAGCGATCCCCGTGAAGCAAACTACTGACGCAGTCATCATCCAATTCCTAGAGATAAACATCTTGTCGAGGTTCAGATGCCCCATCAAGATCATAACAGACAATGTGGCCACATTCAATTCTAAGAGGATGGAAAAGTTTTTTTAGGATTACAATGTAACTCTGGGGAATTCTACGGCATACTACCCACAAGGAAACAAGTTAGCAGAATCCTCAAATAAAATCCTAACCTGGATCATCAAAAGGCTCCTACAAGATAATAAGAAAACCTGGCATAAAAATCTTATCTATGCGTTGTGGGTAGATCGGGTTACCACCAAGAATTCCATCTCAACGTCGCCTTTCCAGATTGTATACGATGGAGACACAATTTTCCCTCCCACACTGGGGTTTCCTATCAAAAAACTGTTGCAAGAGCAGGAGGCCGAGCCAAATGATGCGCAAAGAAGAATAAATCAGTTGGTTCACACATAGTAGATGATGGAACAAGTGTATAATCGATCACATCTCCACCAGGAAAAGATGAAGAAATCCTTTGACAAGCGTTCCAAGCCAGAGGATTTCCGGTTGGGTGATCTAGTGTTGAGATGGGACAGGAGAAATGATTACAAAGGAAACCACAAAAAGTTCGATAACTTGTGGATGGGTCCATTCATAATTTGTGCACATCACAGAAATAATGCTTATTTTCTGGAAGAACTAAATGGGTAGTGTGTTGGTTAGGAGCCTATAAATGACAGGTTCCTCAAACATTATCTGATGAAATAAATTATGTTTAAGTCATTTGTCATTGTTAATAGTTGTTTTATTTTTGTGTCAAGTCAGTAGGTTAGAAGAAAATTGAAGCCCAAAGTGAAGGCCCTGAGTTTTATGCTAAGTCTTTTAGAAACTGCATCGATAGGTTTAGGTTGCATCCTGTTTTTCATATTGCGGTGTTGAAGAGTCGAAATAAGGCCCAATGGTTAGGCACCTAGTCTATTGTTCTTTTCTACCTCGCAGTTAGGATAGCATCCCCGTTGGAGCCATCTCTTAGCACCACCATTTTTATTTCAATTAGAGTCATTTTTTAGTCGAGTTATAGTCCATGTGTCAAAACACGTGAAGTCAGGTACATAGAAATGAAGGGGTCGAAGTCAGCAAGTGGTTAGTTGGCCCTTGGAAGCGGGATGGGATTTTAGAGTCGAAACATACGTGAATGATACGGGTATGTTGTTCCCAACAATTTGGGTACTGTCAAAGTTAGTCTCTGCGTGCCCCAGGTCAAGTCAAGTAGTTAATGGAGGTCACGTCGGAAGGTGATGTAACTATTATCGGTTCATCATGAAGGCCTAAGGAATGAAAAATTGCAATGTTCACATCACATATGCCCTATAGCCCTTATGGCCTATACCTTACATGCAAGGATGTGTTATGGAAAATCTACAGTTCGATTCAAAACATCTAGTCACCATGAATTCAGTGTTATTTGGCACGATTATTCCTTTCGCCCGATCTATTATAAATCCCATAGGTTCTAAACCCATTTTTCTCATGAAATCATATTCAGGCTCTGTTTGTAAGTTTTCTTGTAGGCCCAAGTCGATCGAATTCTCCATCTTGGGCATCTGCCTAATATACTGCATGCAAGACAGATACCGGTCGCGCCATGGTGACCTCTTAGAACATGAAGAAGGGTACACGTAGTGGCAAGATCGCTAGATCTGAGCCCCAATGTGATTGGGATTCATTCTCACTCACAACAGGCATCTCCAAGGATAAAAAAGGGATTTTTCCTTTACCCACGGGAACGACGACATCACACTTCGTAGAACTTGGAGTGGAAGGAACTGCACAAGAAGGAAGGACAGTGGAAGCCTTTTCTCCCCAACAACAGATACCATGGAGAAGGGGAAGACCAAGGAATAACAAGGAAGTTGGGGAAACTCGAATCCTAGATGAGCCGCATGCACGACTAATCAATGAACAATTACTTATGTGCATCAACCACCTGGAGCCCTTGGAAGGTACCAGCCAAGAAAGTGGGAGAAAAATGAGGAGGATGGATTATGTGGGTATGAATGATCAAGAGACATATCAGCAGCTGAAGAAAGCGAATCTATCCATCGTCGAACTGTACCAAGAAAATAGGGAGCTACGACAACAGTTGGCGACAAATACCATGGAAGCATCAGCAGCACAAGGTCGCGAAGGGAATGTGATGTGGCTCAAAAGACAGCTCAGAGAGGCGCAAGATATGATTGTATAATTGCGTGAAGCACAGTGACTGTCGAAATAAAGGTATGCAAAACAATCCAGAGAATGTGAAGTGGCTGAAGAGATATCCCACGCAGCTCTCACCAATGAGAAGAAGAAACAATATTAGCCGAGTTAGTTCCTGTATTCGCAAACAGAAGGAAAATCATTACAATTTTGAAGGATACATCGTCCAAGACATTTTTCCATTTTAATAATGGTCATGATTGTCGACAGCCACTTTCCGTGCGCACTTCCCCCAACAAATGAGCGTGTAGAAGAAAATCAAATCCGTTACAACAGACAATGGGACTCTGAAAAACACTTGTCCACTCAAATATCTGGTCGAAGGAGAGCATTGACACATCATTCTCCATGAGGATACCTTATCGATAATCGAATCCCAATGGAAGATTAAAAATAAACATGATGTAGCCAGATGTATTTGTTGTCTATTTTTGGAAAACGTCATGCGAAGAGTTTTGTAACACAGAAGAGTCATTTTCCTAGTTTGTAGAGATAACAGTTAGAAGAGTAGGGTAGCCCAAGTGGTGCCCTCGTTTATATTTTCAAAATTTTCGATGTAAGCCAGGTTGTTTGGAAAAATTAGTATAGACAATAACTATTGTATGTAATTTGAGTCCGATCGAAACTTAATGCAAAAGTCCTATAGCTTTGATGAAAATATTCTAACTATAGAAGTTGGACGTGTTGTTTCCCTTTCTTGCATATGTGCTTCCTGTTTTATTTATTCATATCCTTTTCTGTCTAAATCAGAATGAAATTTTGAACCTGAGGATTCTCTGTGCAACACCCCTTGTTCATGCCATTTAGAAAAAAAGTTTTTCTTCTAAAAGTTAACTCTGAATTCATCCATAACGATGCTCTGAGTTACTTCCTGTGTTTTCTCCTCGTGACATATTACGATTTTGCACTGAAGACTGTCGTTCGCTTAGCCTTATCCTCGCAAGTTCAGTCATCGAGTCATTTGTTTCTATCGTCTTTTCTCAAAATGACTCCATATCCCAAAGTCTTACTTTCTTGCGCCAATATAACCATAAACCATTATTTCAAAGGTGTTAAATCTAGCCACATATTTAAATCCATATCCCGCATGGAGACAGATTCTCCTGAGAGAGCCCTCTCCAAGCACGAAAGGCTAGTTTCAGGCCTACAAGTTTGTTGAAACAATTACCTCTGTCATTTGTTTATCAACCGAACATATTTACAGAGTGATAACAGAGTACACCTTCAAGCTCTTCTTTGTTTCCTAAAAACAATTTGAATCTCTTATACCACTTAATGGTATCATAGTATCTCCTTTGTCTCCTTCACCTGAAATCTACAGACGAAATCACGCTCTGATACCACTTGATTCAGACCCCCATATTCTCTGTCGGGGATGTGCGACCTCTCAGTCAAGGATATTTGATTCTCAGAGCTGAATCAACTCTCTGAAACCTTAATGGTTTCACTAGTGATTAAACACAGACCCTTTCAGTCTTTTGGTGTAGGTTCTATGGCACTCGCAACCTCTCCCTTCGCATTGTTGAACTACCAGGGTTCACGCACTAGCTCCTTTTACGTTAGCCCTTTCCCCTATGTGACCTCAGGCTATGTCCTCGCCTAAACACATGATTTCAGACATTGCCAAGACTGGTTTGGGATCAACCCACTTTTCTCCCCGCAATTCACTACCAATCACCACGCGTCCCTTTTGCAATATTATGGTTTCGATTGCGACCCGCTCTCAAATTTTTAAAGTTCGAGCACTTACTATCCCCACAATCCTGCGTGACCATTGATCTCATGATATCAGATGGAGCCTCTTGATCAATGGTTCAGATCCTCCCTCTTTCCTTCCTTCTCTCCAGAGCACACGTTCTCATATTCTTACGATCTAGCAACGCGCGTTACTTTCAAATCAACGACCGTGATTTTCTTCAGAAATTTGGGCTTCGAAGTTTTCAACTCTCAAACCTTACTTTTTCCGCAATGCTTTCACCTAGGGCTCATGATATATTGACACGTGTCTCCCGTAGATCGACCACCACGAACCACTTCGGCTATCCAGGCTTTGGGAATTTCAACTCTCAACCATCACTTTCTCTCGGAGTGTTTTCACCTAGAGTTCACGGATCTCTCCCGCGTTTTCTTCTGAATTGGGCGGTTACGATTCACTTCGACGATTTGAGCTTCGGGGATCTCAACTTATGTACACTCATTTTCTCCCGGAGTGTTTTCACCCGAAGTTCATGGATCTTTGTCGCGTGTCCTTTTGATTCGGATGGTTACAATTCACTTCGGTGATTTGGGCGTCGGGGATCTCACCTTTTGCACACTCATTTTCTCCTGGAATGTTTTACCCAAAGTCTCTGATATGTTGACATGTTCCTCCTGGCGACCAATGGTCAGGATCTATTTCGTCTCTTCGGCGATATCTCTCTTATGTGCACGTAGAGACTTAAAATTCATGTGCTTTGTCTAGATCCAATGAGATGGAATGACCCCGCTCCCTCCTTGGTGGATCTTAGTCGGTGAATCACAAAACCTTCATAACTTCACTCCCTTTGAATATTTCTTCCGCTATCTCTCTTGAGTTTTCTCTCCTTATGCTCTTTGACTACTTAAAGAGTTACTTCAACACTTGGTCTAATTTTGGATCTGTGCACTCCTTGCAATAGATTCTTACGCAAGACTTAAATTCTTGCGGGCGAATGTCCACACCTTGTAGAAATCCCTTTGCATTTATTACAAATGGAAATTTAATGCTATCTCTTATTAGATTATGAGTCGAAACATATTCTGTCACTCCTTCGAGCAATTTCTCACGCAATACTTAAATTCTTACAGACGACTGTGCACACCTTGCAATAGTCACTTTGCACTCCTTGCAAAGGGAAGTTCGCACTATCTCTTCTAAGCTTCTGAGTCGAAAAAGACTCTGTCAACGCACTCCTTGCGGACCGTATGCACACCTTGCATGAACTCAATGAAGAGAACAATCAAAACTTATCTAAACAATTCACACTTTCATATACTCAACAACATAACTCATTCATCCATGAAAACAAAATAACAGGGAATTGTAAACAGTAGCAACACCATGCATTTGGATCAAATTTCTTATGTTATATTCATTCAAAAGTAAATGGATACAACTATGATAAAACAACAAATAAAAACTCAGCAATAACTAAAGCACAAAAATATCCTACTAACTTGCAGCAGCCTCATTCGGGCGTACCACACTTCTATTTATCTCAGAGGGTTCTTAGGGTTCCCTCCGACTACTCATCTACTCAAGAAAAACTAATTGCTATGGATCTCTGCCACGTGTTCTTCTAAATCAAACGGTTACGATTCACTTCGGTGATTCAGGCTTCAGGGATCTCAACTTATGCACACTCTTTTTTGCCCAGAGTGTTTTCATCCGGAGTTCATGGATCTTTGTTGTGTGTCCTTCTGAATCGGATGGTTACGATTCACTTCAGCAATTCGGGCATCGGGGATCTCAACTTTTGCACACTCATTTTATCCTGGAGTGTTTTACCCAAAGTCTTTGATATGTTGACACGTTCCTCCTGGCGACCAACAGTTAGGATCTACTTCGGCTCTTCGGCGATCTCTCTCTTATGTGCACGCAAAGACTTAAAACTCATGCGCTTTGTCTAGATCCAACGAGTTGGAATGACCCCGCTCCCTCCTTGGTGGATCTTATCCGGTGACTCGCAAAACCTTCATAACTTCACTCCCTTTGAATATTTCTCCCGCTATCTCTCTTGAGTTTCTCTCCTTCTGCTCTTTGACTACTTAAAGAGTTACTTTGACACTTAGTCTAATTTCAAATATGTGCACTCCTTGCAATAGATTCTTATACAAGACTTAACTTCTTGCGGGTGAATGTGCACACCTTGTAGAAGTCCCTTTTCACTCATTGCAAATGGAAATTTAACACTATCTCTTATGAGATTACGAGTCGAAACAAACTCTGTCACTCCTTGCAGCAGTTTCTCATGCAAGACTTAAATTCTTACAGACGACTGTGGACACCTTGCAATAGTCACTTTGCACTCCTTGCAATGGGAAGTTCGCACTATCTCTTATGAGCTTCTAAGTTGAAACAGACTCTGTCAACGCACTCCTTGCAGACCATATGTACACCTTGCATGAACTCAACGAAGAGAACAATCTAAACTTATCTAAACACTTCACAATTTCATATAATCAACAACATAACTCATTCCTTCATGAAAACAAAATAATAGGGAATTGTAAATAGTAGCAACACCATGCATTTGGATCAATTTTCCTCTATTATATTCATTCAAAAGTAAATGGATACAGCTATGATAAGACAACAAATATAAACTCGACAATAACTAAAGCACAACAATCTCCTACTAACTTGCAGCAGCCTCATTTGGGTGTACCACACTTCTATTTATCTCAGAGGGTTCTTAAGGTTCCCTCCGACTACTCATATAATCAAGAAAAACTAACTGCTACTTAGTTTCTGTTACATTCAAGACTAGCAGTGAACTCCTAGATCATTCACGATCACTTGGCTCCCAAGAATTTGATCTTCTTCAATTTTCGATCATTTCAAAAATATTTGTAGGAAACACCAGTGGTTAAGATTCTGAAATGAATCAAAGGAACGCTAAGGCGTTGATTTGTCTCTCCACGTGTGCTTGATGACGATGCTCCTGCATCATAGACTCATAGACTAGCTTAGTTCCTTATCAATGTTGTTGTTTTTAACAACAACTTAGTTGATTGTGTTCCCTTGTACTATCTAAAGTTCCTGAGATTTGTTAATTAACATATCAAATTAATATTGGAATGCAGAACATCAAAGATGAGTCAAATTCGAAGGTTGACAATAGATGAATACCATGCATATGATTAGAGAATAGCTTATGAGAATGATATGGATAGATATCCATGTCCATGTAATGATTTTCTTGGTGGAAAGGTGAGAAAAAGAAATTTTATCTATCGACATATGATAAGACATGGGCATAGTGGTGTAAGTCCCATTTTGTGTTGAATCTCTACGCAATAAAACATAACAGATGTGGGTTGATTTATTTTTGTCCAAGAATAAAACTGGATTTTGTTCATGAACTTTGCAAGGACAAGATGAGGTCGCCCTTCAACTAAGTCCTATGTTCCAATATTTACTACTGTGCATCCAATGGAATTTGATTTTCATTTATTTATCATGGATTAATATTTGGTTTCTTATTTATTTCTCAATCATCGATGGTTCCAGGAACAACCACATTGATCAATTTGGATAGAAGAATGCCATCTTTCATCATATCAAAGAGATAATTTGTCATAGGATCATTTGGAAGGTATATTTTCACCACTGGATCATCTCTAAGGTAGCTATTGATATGAGAAAAAAATTCCACCTTCTCATATTCTCCAATTATGTGAAGCAAGGTGGTTGCGGTAGTCTTTAGAAATGTAGATTTTTTCTTGTAACCACTCAATTTTTTATCTACCTATGTCTGCAAATTAAGATAAATCCGTAGAAAACCTTCGAAATCCACAATCTCTTTTCCATTCTAATGGTATTCCCCAACAATAAATCCTACATCCTCCTCAATGAATAACTCCTCAAAAATATTTCAGTTTAGTCATTCTAGAGCTCAAATCCCTAACAATTAATTCACCCTTCTCCTTCTTCATGGATTCATATTTTTATTTTAAATTTTGAAGCTCCACCTCAATTAATTGGCTCCAAAGCCAAGGATATAAAACCAATACTTCCACATATCCTTCCACTTCCATTATGAAGTGGTAAATAAGCCTCTAAAGTAATTTCATCAATACCAATATTTCAGAAACTGCTAGTTCCACTTCCATTTTCACTTTCTGAAATCCCTGCATCTTCACTAGTTTGTTTTGTAAGACTCAAAATCATAATTCTTGCAATCAATATAATAAGTATCATTTTAGTATTTACCTCAACAATTTCTTCAAGTAGAAGTAAAACTGAGCATCAAAGCATCCTTTCCACATTGATTATATAGGTTGCATTCAACCTCTTTTCTTCCACATTCTCACCTTTTGTGACAATGTACCAGTTCATAACCTTAGGTTCCACATAACTCGGTACATTATCAAGATTCCTTTGTTGATATGGTATTGCAGATGGAAATATATAAATAAAAAGAAATACAAAAATAAATAATATTTTTTTATTGAGATAATTTATGTAGGTAATTATTTAAGATGTAAATTTTCACTCCTATACAGGTGATATCCCTTTCTGTGTGTGGAAATACAAAAAATAGTCTCATTTTGTGTTGAATCTCTTCTCAATAAAACATAATATATGTGGATTGATTTATTTTTGTCCAAGAAAAGAAACTTGACTTTGATTCTGAACCTTGCAAGGACAACATGAGGTTTCCCATCAACTAAGTCCCATGTTCCAATATTTACTACTGTGCATCCAATGGACTTTGAATAATTGAGACAAAGTGTATGATTTTCATTTATTTCTCATCTGTGGAGAGATTGGACACTTTTTTATCCATTGCAATTGGCTGCCACAACTAGAGAGTTTTCTAGAATGTTTAAGGATGAATACACTTTGTTCTTGGATACAGAGGATAGATCCAGGGTAGGCTGGTACATAGATAGTGGGGCCATGAGTCACATGACGGGAGACTGACTTGCAATTCAGTAATTCTCAAGTTAAGCTTCAGGCATTGTTAAGTGTGGGGTACATTCTAGTATGATGGAATTTCATGGAAAAGGGGCAGTATCGCTACAACTAGAATCAGGGAGAATTTTCAAGATACCAGAAGTATTGTACGTACCATGTATGAGAGTCATCTTACTCTCAATATCAGCCTTGGAGAATCAAGGCTATGGGGAAATATTCTTTGGCTACAGTGTACACATCCGTTCAGTTAAAATTCAAGAACTAGGACCACATGTTATGATAGAAATAAGTGAATATGGGCTATATAAACTATGGGGACAACCTGTTTACAGAATCATAGAAGAAAGCAATGAGTCTGCAGGTCAAAATGTAAGAGAACGGGAGGTTATTCTTAGTAGACCTACATGGTGGAAATGGAATCAATTGGATGAATGGGGATTCTCGGATAATCCTGGTATCGGGTGTAGCAGACCCATCCTAGCAGAAAAAATAGAATGTCCGAACATGGAATGATTAGGCCTCTCAGACTCAGATGGAGAAACACATAGTGAGGTGGATCCTGGAGAAGCAAACTCCAGTGACTTTACCTCCCTCGCTAAGAGGGAGTGTTAGAGTATATATCAGACATGTAACTCCTTCTTATTAGGGGTGTCTAGTAATAAGGAGGAAGACCATATTTTAACTAGAAAAAAGAAAATTAAATGGTGGGGAAAACCTAACTCAAGATAATATTTCCTCTCAACCATTGATGCATATCAATTCTTGATAAAGTCCCCACCCTTGGATCAAGTTCATAATGAGAGGATCCAAGGGCTAGGAATGATTGATGAAAATATGATAGGGTTACAAGTAACCTGGAAGCCTCACTATCAACATAAGAGAAAAGAGAGTGATGTCTACTAGAGAGATGAGGCACTCTAAAGAGGACCGAGAAAAGGTATGCAAAGTAACAAACAAGAGGAGATTGAGAAGGGTCAAGATAGAGACCAATTCGGGTCTCTTTGTGTGCAAAAGGAGGAAATTGTAACCATATATCAAGTAAGATCTCATAGAGACCAAGTAGGGTCTCTATGCATGCATAAGGAGGGAAGCAATTCAGGTTTCATTGTGTGAACAAGGAGCCAAGTTAGGGAAAGAATTATGTGTCTCACTGCCTAGATGAGGAGTTGATTTAGGGCTAGCGTTCATCACAATCAAGGAATAGAGGCCAAGTTGGGCCTGAAGGAGGTAAAGGAGTCGAGTTAGGGAAAGTAGGAAATAAGATCATATTACACACTCGTCCAATTTTAAAGGAAACTGTGATCATGTCAGAGGTAATGGTATAAGCTATTCTTTGAGAAGATTACAGTTGAATATAAAGAGAGTAGCAGTTCCAGTTTTTTATTTTGTGTTTTTGATAAGTATTACCAATAGAAGTATGGACTTGTACATGTCATACGATATATGTAAACTTAGATTGAGTAAATTTTATGCTTGCATCAGACTAATATAAATAAAATTGCACTGTTTTTATGATATTCATTGATGTTTTGTTGTTTTAATGGTGTGGTTGTCATAGGAAAGATAAGATTTTAATTCTACTTATGTTTAGAAATATTTTATCCTTGTTAGTGTTATTTTTCCTCAAATCATGTTTGCATTCGAATGGTATTCTCCCAAAACAACTCCTACCTCCTCCTTGATGAACAACTCCTCAAAAATATTTCAGTTTAGTCATTCTAGAGCTCAAATCCCCAACATTGTATTCACCCTTCTCCTTCATCGTGGATACATATTGTTATTTTAAAGTTTGAAGCTTTGCCTAGGTGAATTGAATCTAAAGCCAAGGATCCAAAACCAATACATCCACATAGCCTACCACTTCCATTATCAAGTGGTAAATAAGCCTTTGAAGTACTGTCATCAATAACAATGTTTGAGAAACTACTAGTTACACTTTCATTTTCACTGCCTGAAATCCATGCATCTTCATTGGTTTGTTTTGTAAGACTCCAAAGCATAATTCTTGAAATAAATATAAGCATCATTTTAGGATTGACCTCAACAATGTCTTCAGGTAGTAGGAAAACTGAGCATCCAAGATTCCTTGCCACATTGATTATATAGGTTGAATTCAACCTCTTTTCTTCCTCATTCTTTCCTTTTGTGACAATGTACCAATTTACAACCCTAGGTCCCACATAACTCAATATATTATCAAGATTCCTTTGTTGATTTGGTATTGCAGATGGAAATATATAAATACAAGAGAAATACAAAATAAATAAGTTTGTTTTTATTGAGATAATTTATGTAGGTAATTATTATAAGATGTAAATTTCCACTTCTATACATGTGGTATCCCTTTCTACTTGATGCTTAACCTTTATCTGATATTGAATATATTTCTCATTTTTGCTAAGGCAACACGACTATAGATAATGGAGAGTTTCTTGATTCTTAACTTTTTTGTTGTTGACATATAGTGCTACTTTTTTCTAAGGAAACTTGACTACAAATATCCAAAGTTATGAATTGTAAGGTTAACCGCCTTGGACAATGAGATCATTTCTTGTAAAATAATACTTTAAATGATTTTAATATCATAATTATTATCATATCATAAAATAGATTCGAAGGCTCATTACAATGTTTGATGTTCTACACTTATCTTTTTACGTCTCTGCCAATGCTTGTTGTGATTTTGTTGTTTCATTATTTGAAAAAGAGAACAGTTCCCTTGGAGATAGTTTTTTGCTAATTTTAAATGTTGTATATTTTTTTACATGATGGTTAAACCACATGTAGAGAAATCATACGAAACATGCAGTGTCACCAAAAGGAAAAGGAATTTATAATGCTAACATAGCTCTGAAGACTGCACAAGGGCATGCCAATATTGGTCATAGTGATCATGCAGAACTCATCAAGAAATATGTAAAGGATATTGTTGATAGTGGTGTTGAATTTGATGTAATCAAATTTTTGTTGTGATAGTTAATCTGTCCCAATGTTTGTCATAAATTTTCATGCTTAAAATGTTCTTTTTGAAAAAAAAATATTGCTTGTATTCTTCATACTTTTGAATGTTGTATATTTGTTTTGCATGATGAAACCACATGCAGGGAAACTCTATAAAAGCATCATGATGAAAAAGACAAGTTCTTATCAAAAGATCTATGAAAGATGCACTAAGTGATCTCAATATCGATAGAAATCATATTGACATTGAACTCGAGAATAATGTGCAGTATATATAGTGGTACTACTGAACTCAAGGTGAGTGCAATAATTATACACTAAATATGAGAATATAATTCTTGTTTTAACATTTTTCATATCTCAAGATAATGTGTATTTCTTTTTGTTTTTGCAAAAATGTATTGAAAGGAAGGAAGCTTCACACTGTGGCCTTTGAAATATTTGTAAAAAATAACATAGATGATTTTTATCACAAATTTTAGACAACTTGGCCCACTACTTTTATGCAATTGTTTGAATGTATGTTCATGGATATTTCATATTATGGTGTATTTGCAGACTTGGAAACTCTCAGTGATAGTTGTTTGAATGAATGCATGTTCAGGTATTTTTCATATTATGGTGTATTTGCAAACTTGGAAACTCTCAGTGACAATCAATGACAGTATTGTACGACTTTGTCATTAATATATATATATATATATATGATCATCTTGCAGTTCACGATATTATGTGTTAATTTGATTTTTGTTTATGTAGTAGTTTGAATGTATATTAATGTTCATGGATCTTTTATTATGATGGGTGTTTTATTATGGTGTATTTGNNNNGTGTGTGTGTGTGTGTGTGTGTGTGTGTGTGTGTGTGTGTGTGTGTGTGTGCGCGCGCGCGCGCGCGCGTGCGCGCGTGCATCTTGGAGTTCATCTAAATTGCAATATTATACGTTTTAATTTTATTTTTTGTACATTCAGTAGTTTGAATGTACATTGTTCATGGATATTATATTATGGTGTCTTTTCATACTTGGAAACTCTCAATCACATCATTGTACTACTTTTAGCATTTTTTATTATATATATGGTCATCTTGTTGTTCATTTAAATTGTAATATTATATGTTTAAATTTGATTTTATGTCAGATTACTTTAGTTTTTTATCATGATCATGTTAGAATCAATCTTTTATCTTTTATTTTTTGTTTTAATTTAATTTTAATACTAAGTTATTTAATGTTTTAATTTAAGTTTAATACTATGTTTATTTCTGCATTACACAATTAATTTATGGTAAATAATAAATTATTCATATCATTATATAATTGGACATTTACTACTAAACTTGTAGTTAATATAATGATTATGCAACTAATAAACATTATATCAATATACACTATCAATTTACATAAATCAGTTAATCAAAATGACTAAATATACTACTAGTTGACAACAATAACTGATACAAATGACTAAATTTACTACTTTTTGATGACAATAAATGACTACCACAACTAAATAAATGACTATAACAATGACCAAATATACTACCAATCGATGGAAATTAGAGAATAAAAATGACTAAATATACTACTAGTTGACGGAAAATGTTGATTACAATGACTAAATATACTACCCATTGACAGAAAATGATGATTACAATGACTAAATATACTACCAGTTCACAGAAATAAATGATACAAATGACTAAATTTACTACTTGTTGACGACAATAATGGACTACCACGACCAAATAAATGACCAATGAACAAAAATTAATGAATAAAACAATGACTAAAGTTACCACCAAAACAATCAACCAAACCAACCAATAAATGACTAAAATGTTTTAGTCATATATTTGGTCATGTTATATATGTCTCACAATGTACTACTAGCAGTCACATGACTAAACTTAGTCATTTGTTTGCAATTTTTAGTCATTGTTTTAGTCATAAATTTGTCTTTTTCTTAAAAAATACCAAAATTATTGTTGAACTAGAGACTCGTGAAATTGTATTTTTAAGATGTAGCAACAGGAAGAGAAAAGTATTGAAGACTACGTTGAGATATTCGTGTACAACCTCCAAAATACCAAACAAAGTACATTGAATGATGATACAATCAAAACTATTTTTCTAAAAGGGATATAGGAAGAATACATAGAAATGCTTAAACTGATGGGTTCTAATGACATTTCTCACTTACCATTTGTACAAATTTGTAACTTATGTAGGATATATTCATGGAGTAGAGATAAATATGGTAAGGGAATGAGGAATAATTTTAAATGGGTAACTAAATTTTCTATAGGAGGAGTAACAAGGATAGAATTAGGAAATTGTTTAGAAAAAATTAAAACAAATATCCTTGGCACTATTAGCTTGTAGTTGGATACATTAAAAATTAAAAAGAAATAGGAAGAAGAAAACACAACCTTCACTATCTTTTGTGTTCAATGTAGGAAGAGGCGTGATTTGGTAGAGTTTCCATTAATTAATGTACAAATTTGTGTTATTTGTGAAGATGACCATGACACAGAGAGTTTCCCCTCACTGCCTGGACTTTAAGCTATTTATACAGGAGGTAATGGGACAATGATCCATCTTTTCATGTTGCACAAAAGAGGCCTTGTAAACCATAAGTGCAAGGTATTTCATAGAATCCCTCATAAAAAATTTCTACATCTTATAATTCTTATCCTCAACAATATAATTCTTATATTCCTTGGCTATCATTGCTCCAACAACATACTCAAAATCAGCCTTGGCAACAAGGCTGGTGAGGGAATGCTTATGGGAATTCCCCCCACAATATTTTCCAATTCCCTATCCATTTTATCCACAATATTCCTCACCTATTACACAAACATACCCTCCAATGAAAGTAGAAATGAATCCACCTAAACCAAAAATGCCTCAACTACCACAACCATTACAGTTACCCACAAATCAAAATCCTCCTCGAACAATCCAATTACCTGCACAATCAATTCCTAACTTGTATAACAAGGAAAATAAACATGTCTTCAGTGTTGAGTTCCATACCTTTCCAAATTATTTTATCACTCCTATACAATCGCAAGATATACAACTGATATTTGAAAAGGTCCTTAAAAATAAAGACCGTGCAATTTCCATTGAAGACGAAATTGAAGAGGAGGAAACTCCTAGTCAAACACATAATGATGACCCCCATGAAGATATAATCATCCCCATTACTAAAAAATATTCCACTTCACATTCATAGCAACCTCAGGCACCCAAAACACCTCCCTTCCCAGAGAGGTTAGCCTTAGAAAACCTTTTGTTCATCCTGAATTTTATTTAGAAACAGAACTAAGAAATGTTTGTGTGAAAATTCCCTTATTTCAAGAAAACAAATATGTATTTATTTATGAAAAAACAATTAGGTAAATTGCAACAAAAATCCTAGAAGGAAAATAAAATACCCCCCCACAATTCAAGTTGTAGGCCAATTAGATGAATGAATGTTTGGAAAAACTCTAGTGGAAAAGTATGTTGATCCCAGAAACCCTGTAGTTATTGTTTACATAAACAACATTCCTATAGAAAACACTATAATTCAAATAGGGGATGCAATAAATTTTATGACTATCATGACTATGGAAATATTGCAATTGGATAGTCTCCGACCTACACCCACAGTTCTAGAGTTATTTGACAGATCTAGCATTAATTCTATTGGTGTTTTAGATCATGTTGTTGTGACCTTGGAATCATGAGAATACCCCATGGATATCTTGGTTATTCAACCAAATAATACCATGTATTTCCACACCTTGATCCTCGGGAGACCTTAGCTAGCTATAGTTGATGCCTTCGTTGGTTGTAGATCTAGAGAAATGGCTATATACAATGGAGCATCCTTGAAGAAGATTATCTTATATCCACTAGAAACCAATGTAGTAGAAAATTTCTTATGGGTAGAGGATCCTTATGAATATGAAGAAATCGCACAATCCCTCTTAATTAGTGAACAATCTAGGGGATTTAAAGAACAAATAGAAGAATTTTTTCTTAACCAATTTATCTCTACTGTAGATTGTATATAATACCCAGAGTCATTTTCTACAGATGACCATGTCTTTAGTAGAGATTTTCAAGAGAATTGTGATCTGATAAACTCATCATCCTTTCTTGTATCAACCATTAATGAAATTGCATATCCCTATAGCCTTGATGTTGAAATAAGTCCAGGAAAATGTTTAAATATCAACTCTAAACTCGACTAAGACAAACGAGAATAGTTAATCCATGTATTACAAGAAAAATCCAGTTCATTTTCATAAGATTACAAGGACATACATGTCACTCATCTTGATACTTTCCTACATTAAATTTACACTCATGAGAATGCTAGGCCTATTATCCTTTGGGAAACAACAACACCACTTAACCCCACACGAAAATACATTGTAAAAGAAGAAATGCAAAAGCTACTTAATGTCAACTTTATATATCCAATTTATGATACAAAATGGGTATCATCACTTGTGGTTGTACCTAAAAAGAATGGCAAATGGAGGATTTGTGTTGATTTCCAAGAGCTGAATAAATAAACCTTAAAAGACTAGTTTCCACTGTCATTTATTGATCATGTGTTGGATACATTATCACGTAAACAATACTTTTATTTTCTTGATGGTTTTAGTGGTTAAAACCAAATCCAAATTAAAGAACTCGGACACCAAAACCCTACATACGCAGCGTGAGGAACCAGGGTCGTCGGCCACCAGGGCCGAACTATTTTTTCACATCCTATCTCGTCTTTTGTGCAACTGTTGAAGGGGAAGATTCCAGTGGAGGGTGTGGCGCTCGGCTTCCAGTGAAAAGGAGCATCGGCGCTGGTCTACAGGACGAGGGGAGCGTTGTGTTTTTTTAAATTCGCAGGTTTTCAAGGGGAGCGCCGAGAGCGATCCAGCGCTCTCTTTACTGCCCAAAGGGAGCGCCAGGCCTGTAGTGGCCTTACACTTGGTTCATTCTTGTGCTTCAGCACTCCCGTGTATCCTTCAAAGAAGCGCCGACAAATGAAGACTAATCAAACGCGCCCCTGAGTTCTGAAACTTGACTCTGTCAACTTTTAATTACTTTTCAGAAGATTCCCCAGACGAAGCTTGACAGATCGGAGATCTTGGACTATTGGGAGCTAGTCTGTGCAACCCCGCAGATGTAGAGCTCCAGCAGAGACTCTCCAATGGATCCCAGCGGGGGCTCTGCCCCTCCTTTCAACTCGCCTCCGGAGATCACTGCATTCAAAGCATTGATTGCCGCAACCACAAAGCGCCCTCTCACGGCTAGTCAGCAGAAGTTCATCAAGAAATTATATTTGATCCCCACGGTAGCTCTTCCTGAAGAAGAGACATGCAAAGTTGCTTTGAATCTTGCTGAGAGAGGGTTAATAGGCCAGTTCACGGGCCTCTGGCCGTCCCCAAAGTCGGTAGAGGACTGGACACAAAGAAACCAGTCACCCTTGATTAAAGAGGGGGTCAAGAGTTATTTTGTGGGCAAGGGGTTCTTCATATTCATCTTCGAAAACCCAGATGACAAAAGTCTAATCTTCAGAAACGGCCCTTATTCCATGGGACCACAAGTACTGTACTTAAACAAATGGTCTCCCGACTTTGATCCCACTCAGGATGTACCTTCTGTTGTTCCGGTGTGGGTGTGCCTCCCTCATCTGCCTCTGCACTGCTGGAACCAAAAAACCTTCCAGATCATTGGCAACGCGCTCAGGAAATACATAGATCAAGCAACAAGGAAAGATCAGTTCTCATGTGCTCGAATCTGCGTCGAAGTCGACCTAGAAGAGGGTTTGCCTGAAGCAATCAAGCTCATCGTTGCTGGGTGGACTCACATCCAGGAACTGGATTACGAGCATCTCCCTTTCAAATGAAAATATTTCCATGGTCATGGTCACTTCGCCAAGCACTGCAAGAAAAAAGCATAGGAGCAAGCAGACAATACAAATGAGGATCAATGGACAATAGTACAAAAGAACACCCACCAAAAGAAGGGAAATGGAAAAAGGCATACCGCAGGAGCTCCAGGCAGCCCCAAGAACAATCAAGAAAAGGACGCAACACCGAAGGAATTAGAAAACACTCAAAACAACCCTACAGGAGCGACTAAGGAAAATCAGGTGCAAACAGAAGCCCCTCCACTCAACAAAGAAGGGGGAGCAGCTATAAAGGTAGAGGCCTCACAAGGTAGCCCTCCCAATCCCTCTTATGCTAAAATAACAAGGAAAAAACAAGTGGAAAGCGTTGGTTCTTCAGAGGATGAAACCTTTGAGCGCCCCTCCAAAAGAGCAGGCAGGAAATCCCACAAAGAATTAAGGGAAGAGGAAGCAGAGAGACTCAAAGTACAAGGAAGTCAATCCACCATAGAAATGTCCATCGGCAGAAACACCAGATCAAGGCCTACAAAGGGAGGCCCTTCCCCCTCCTCTTAAGTAAATCATGAAGCTCACCTCTTGGAATTGTAGAGGACTAGGGAATGCCTCCAAAGCTGAAGCAGTCATGGACCTCCAGAAAATAGAACCTACAGATATCCTCATGCTCCAAGAGACTAAGATAGAAGACTGAATGCTACTAGACATCAGCAAATCAAAGTGGAAGAAGAGTGTTGGCAAAGCAGTAAGTTCAAGGGGCTCTTCCGGAGGGCTGGCAACTCTATGGACAGAAGATGCATTATTGCTTAACAAATCTCATGAAACCCAACACTGGATCTTCACGGAGCTGACACATTATGCAAGTAAGATGATTATCTCCTTATTTAATCTTTATGTTCCTGTCACTTACTCCGAAAAACGAGAATGCTGGACCTCTCTCTCAGCATTTTTAGATCAACACAACCCAAGCAACATTATCCTAGCAGGTGATCTGAATATAGTTCTGAAATCAAAAGAGAAAAGAGGTGGCTCCATCATTAGAGACCCGATGCTGACCTTTGTGGAAGAACTTCAGCAACAGTGGGATCTTTTAGACTTCAGTCCCATTCGCGGCCTCTACACTTGGTCCAATAATAGAACTGGGACAGAGCATATTTTTGCTCGGCTGGATCGATTTCTGGTTCAAGGCTCCCTCATTATGGACAAAAATATAATCAAAACAAAAATTTTACCCAAGCTAACTTCTGACCACAAGCCGATCCAGCTGCTCCTTGAGGAAGAAGAAGATCTCAGGCCCCTACCTTTCTGTTTCAGCCCCTTATGGATAGAGAGAGAAGGCTTTTACGAAACTGTAAAAGAATCCTGGGCCAAATCATTCTCAGGATCCTCAAGCTTCGTGTGGGAACAAAAACTAAAGGCCACAAAACAAGCTCTGAAGGAGTGGATAAAGAACCCAGTCCCTACTCCAATCAACACTAGGAAAGAAGCTGTGTACAATCTAGAGACCTTGCAAACAGAAATGGAAAGCAAAGAGATTACAGCGGAACTTTTGGAACAAGAAATAAAATCCCAATCCTCAACATACCGATCTCTTCGGAAAGAAGAAGAATACTGGAGAATCAAGTCCAGGAGTTTGTGGTTAAAGGCAGGAGATCGGAACACCTCCTTATTCCACAGACAATATAGAGCCCGGCTGTCAAGGAACCACATCTCAGAAATAAAGACAACAGAGGGTCAGGTCAGCAAAGGCTTCACCCAAATCAAAGCTGCAGTGGATAGCCACTTCAGAAACCTGTTTAGTGAGGGAACCCAGGCCACCGAAGGAGAAATTGCAGAATTCCTCACCAATATTCCTCACCTAGTTAGACCTGAAGACAATGAAGCCCTCACCAGTGAGGTAACAGAGGAGGAAATCATCAAAGTCATCTGGTCCATGGGCTCAGATAAGGCTCCGGGCCCAGACGGATTCACGATACATTTCTATAAAGTCTCCTGGAATATTATTAAAAGAGACCTTCAAAAAATGATAAAGGGATTTATGAGAAAAGCTAAGATCGGTGGAGGAATCAACTCCACTTATATCGCACTAATTCCCAAGGAATCCAATCCAGAAACATTTGCCAGATTCAGACCCATTTCTCTTTGCAACGCATCCTATAAAATTCTGGCCAAATTGTTAGCAAGAAGGATCAAGCCTATGCTCAAGAGGCTGATCTCCAGCCCCCAAGGAGGCTTCGTGGAAGGCAGAAACATACTCGACAATGTCATACAAGTCCAGGAGACACTCCACTCCAGCAAAAAGCGAAAAGAGAAAGGTATGCTAATTAAATTAGATATGGCAAACGCGTTTGATAGATTCAATCGATCTTTCCTCATCAAGGTCCTCCTTTCCTTCGGCTTCTCGCCTCATTTTGTTCAGCTTATAAATGCCTGCATTGATAACCCATTGATTGCCCCCCTTGTCAATGGCCAACCTAATTGTTTTCAAGCCCGGAGAGGCATCAGGCAGGGTTGCCCCCTCTCTCCCTTCCTGTACATATTAATGGTAGACACTCTCAGCAGAAAACTCTTTACTGAAAGAACAGTTGGCTCTCTTCCTGGTCTAAAATCCTCCACAGAAGGCGTTCCTCTGAATCACTCACTCTTTGCAGATGACTCACTGCTCCTTGGAGGTGCATCCACCAGAATAGCTAAAGTCTTTGATTCTGTCCTAAAAAGCTACTGCAGAGTCACTGGCGCCCTTATCAATGAGAGAAAGAGCGAAATCTACAGTTGGAACACAGGACAACAAGAGCTCAATAATATCATGAACATCCTGCGATTCATAGGACATGTCAGCTGGGATCGGATAAAATATCTCGGCCTCCCTATAACAAATGGAGCTAACAGAAGGTCGCTTTGGTCGGACATCATTTGAAAAATCAAAACAAAGATTGCAGCTTTGGGCGTCTACTGGTTAACCAACGCAGGAAAAGTCATTTTAATTAAGTCACAGCTGGCCGTGCTCCCAATTTATCAATCGACATTCTTATTGGCTCCCAGAAATGTTATGGATCAGATTGCAAAAATATTAAGGGATTTTCTTTGCCAAGGTGGAAAAGGAAACAAAAATAAAATGCATTTAGCAAACTGGGAGTTGGTCCGGCGACCGATAGTAGAGGGGGGCCTTCAAATCCGAGATCCATCCCTTGTTAACCTAGAGATGGGAGGAAAATTACTATGGCAAATGGATAACGAGCCCAAACACCCGACCAGCAATACTCTTCTGTCCAAATATGCCTGAAATTCGTCCTATCGAAATCTACAATTCGATCCCACTGTCAACAGCACGCAAGTTTGGAAACTATGTTGCAAAAGTAGCACGTTTTTCAACAATTCTCTATACAAAGTGTCGAGTAATGGTAAGAGCACTTACATTTGGCAAGACAGAATAATGGGGAGTGAACCATTGGAGGCGAATCAAGACATAGCTGACATCAGAGAATGGCTAACTCGTACAGGTAAAATCAGACTTTATGATATCTCGATGTGGGACTGCTAGGGAGATTGGGCCGGTTGGGACCTTAACGGCATTCCAGATTGGCTAACACCACAAAAAAATCTCCTTGTTGAATTGTTGGAAGGCTCCACTCCTGAAAACCGCCATATGAGGGATAGTTGGGCCTAGGGTTTGTCAGGCACTTACACCACAGCAGCTGGATACAAAGCTCTTCAGAATACAAAGGACAGCAGTCATCCTCCTGCCTTCTGGAAGTTAGTTTGGGACAATCTAGATCTCCCCAAAGTGAATTTCTTTTTCTGGACGCTGGTGCAAAATAAACTTCTTACAGGAGACAATCTAGAGAAAAGGAAAATTGCAGGGCCTCATAGGTGCGAGCTATGCAGAAGTAACTCTGAAACAGCCCAACACTTATTCCTGGAGTGAAATTTCGCCAAGGAAGTATGGAGACTCTCTCTTCTGGACCTGCAAATTCCAGCCTTCCCTCAGAGCACAGTTGTTGCATTGTTCGCCTCTTGGAACAATATCTATCCTCAAGGTATTCCCACCAAATCCTTCTAGCGAAAAATTTGGACAGCAGTCCCCAAATTCGTTTGTTGGCAGCTATGGTTGGCTTGTAACGACCAAATCTTTAATGGTCATACTCGCTCCCCTCTTCAAGTTGCAGTCAAAGCTAAAGCACTCCTCTTGAAACAACCCAACATCAGTACTTCAATGAAGATCCTCTGCTACGTCCTGAAGAAAGGAGATGGCTTAGCCCATTGGATCCCTCTCCTCGCAAGCTATTCCTCACTCCTCAAACAGTAAATCCGGAGCGGAGAATAAGAGAATCCGAGGACAGCTTCACAAACTGGTGGAAATCCAAAAAACTCACCACAATTTTTTTTGACGGGGCCTCCAAAGGAAATCCCAGGAACACTGGCGTTGGAGGGGTCATTTACTCTTCGGATGGGACCTTAAGAGACTGCTTCTGCTGGGGTCTAGGCCAGAAGACCAACAACCAGGCAGAGATTCTTGGCCTTCTCAGAGCTTGTCTAATATCAAGAGAAAAGGGAGATAAAGACCTACAAGTCTTTGGAGATTCAGAGCTTCTTATAAAAAAATTAAATATGAAGGACCTCTTCAACAATGCTAGCCTCAATAAAATTCTGGGCAGATTGAAAAGACTCCTCCATGAATTCACCTCCTACAAGTTCTACCATGTTCTTAGAAATCTGAATGGAGAAGCGGACCAGATGGCAAACAAAGGATGCACCCTCACAAAAGGGCAGATTCTTATCAATGACGATAACAGCTATCAAATTCCTTGAAAAGATTGTAACATTGAAGCTGAATACGCTGGCTAATTTCTATGTAAATGGGGCTGCCTAGGCAAAGACCCCTCCTATCTTTTTCAAATAAATAAAAATCATAACAGTTACAGTTAAAAAAAAAAAAAACCCAAATCCAAATTGCACCAGAGGATAAAGATAAAAATACATTCATGTGCATGTGGGGAACATTTTCCAACATAATCTTACCATTTGGTTTATGAGATTCTCCCACAATTGACCTTATGCTTATATTGAGAGTGGAGGTCCATTAGTAAATGATAATTTTTACTTTATTTAACCATTCTTCAATCATTCATTATCTGAGAAATAATAATCACATATAAACTCAAATAACAATGCACACATTTTAACATGGAAACCCTTGTGGGAGAAAACAACAAAAACTTATCATTATACATTTATGTAGGCACCAACCTACTAGAGACACTAATATTCTTAACTAAGCACCAAATCAGTAAGATGTAGGCACCAACCTACTCAAGACACCGATATCCTCAAATGAGCACTAACTCAACAAGATGTAGGCACCAACCTATCAGAGACACCATGCAATCTCCTCAATTGAGAAATAACTCAATAAGATATGTGTAGACACTAATACAATATATTCATACACATAGTAATTCCAAATTCACTTGCATGATTTATTCCATAAACAATCCTTCAAACCCTAGCAAACCTTATACCATCATTCCCAGAATGTAATCACTAACAGAAACATCCACTAACGAGAACATCCACTGATGAAAACGTCCAATAATGACAACATAAAAACCTCAAAATAATACGCACAACAACATCATATACCTTGAGTCCTTCATAGTGCACCTTGGGAACAAGAAATACCTCAAGAAAATCCATTAGACTTCACTTTCACACTTTTAGATCCTAAAAAGAAACCACAGCTCCTTTAGTGCACCTTGGATCACTTATGTGCACCTCAAAATTGATTCCTTGCTTGGTTTCTCTACAAATGAAAAACAAAATATCCTACATATATAGTAATCGTGTCCCCTCTTTCAAGGTCGTCTTGTAAATACTGGTTGAGTCAACCTCAATTTTCTAGTTGGGTTGTCAGATGAATAAAATCATGTCTCCTCATTTCTAGGGAGTTATAGGGAATGACATATACCGTTAGAAAGGTATTGGAATAATATTTCCAATCATATAACTTGTTCTCCCATTTGAGATATGTATGTATGGTTAATGTTCCTCCAAACACATGGTATCCAAACTGATAATCAAAAATCCAAAAACAATACTTTCAACAATCTCCATTTTTCAATATTTATCTTGGGCATCCGTAGGCTCCCTATATTTTTTACATAAATGACAACAATATTTCCAACAATATCCCCCTTTTTCATTGATGGAAAACCTTATTCAATTATGTAATACTCCCTATGTCTACAACTCTACTTGTGTCTGAAATTCTTCCTATGTCTTCAACTTCTCCCCCTTTGACATTAATGGCAAAGGGTTGTTTCCTCTGATCTTGTGCTTCCATTTACCGGAGATATGAGAAGGATATCACTCCCATATTATGTCTGAGATATTCAATTGTGTCTCTGGGAAGGGGTTTCGAAAAAATATTTTCAACTTGTTATTTGATGGCATTGTATTCTAGCTTGACATTTTGCTCGTCTACATGTTCTCTTAGGAAGTTGTACTTGATTGGAATATGCTTCATATTTTAGTGCATAACATGATTCTTTGAAATGTTGATTTCACTTCCGTTGCATATATTATTGATATTGGATGATCATATTCTACCTTGATATCCTTCAATGTTTGCTTCATCTAGATAATTTTTGTGTAGCACGATGCTACTGAAATATATTCGGCTTCTATTTTGGATAGAGATATTGAAGTTTGTTTCTTGCTCAACCATGATACTAGATGATCTGGGAACTTTACTTCGATGAGATTACACAAATTACATTAAGAGAATGAATTTAAAAGCTTATGTGAAAAATAATGAAAGAGGACATAATTATGGAGAAAAGAGGAGAAAAAGATCAAGAACACAAGACATGATAATAGATTCATCCAACATGGACTACGTCTCTAGGCCCTGATTCAAAGTGGAGAGGCTTTATATTATTCTCAACAATAAAATTGTCGTAAATACAACATTACACCTCAATCCTAGAAAATGGCCTTCTGATATGTTTCCCAGATGCAAAAACAGACATCATTGGTGGACTTGTAGTGAGGAGTAGTGCACAATTAACTGTAAATTCATATCAAATGGAAAAAATCACCTTCAAGCCCCTATTGGGCTCTCTTCCTCATAATTTGTGCCAACACCTGCAATAAAGACTTTGTATATACATGGGATTCCATGCCTATATGGCCTCTGGTCCTTCCTTTCTCCCCCGAGCTATGGTAGAAGAGGGGTTTAAATAATGGTATGTGGGACAGAGTTAAGAACTCCGCCTGTTGGTGGGTTGGTTAAAGCACTTGGTTAAATTTGGGGAGTCCCAGGGTCAAACTCGTAGGATCCCCTTTTACATAGGAGGATGGGTTTTATTCTTGACCATATATAATATATGGTATATATTTGTATACCATATTATATTATATGGTTAGTATTCACACTATTTAATATGATTTTGTTCAAACTACTAACCACTTTGTAATCTGTCATTAACCATTTAAAAATCATATAATCTACCCATAATTCGGTCATTACCACATACCATAATTAATATTTAATCAACTACCATAATCCTGGATTAACCCCTTAATCACGATTAGCCCAAAAATCTTGGGATTGTACCTGCTCGTGACGTGGATGATTCTAGTGATGCCACGTGGAATCCTTTGAGGCTGCCATGTCACTGGCTACCACTTGTCAAGTTGCATATGGTCCATGTGTATTCCTATCAAACTACTATTTGTCATTGCGTATGGTTACCACATGGTGCTTCCTCGGGGTGCCATGTGGCACTTTTTAACTGGTCCAATTGGTGGCCAAAAATGCATGACACATGGAAGTGTCTCGTGTTGCCACATCAACATGTTGACATTAACATGATGTCATGTTGACATCATCTCCCCACATTCAGTTGTTGAGGCCAGCAATAGGGATGATGACATCATCTGTATGGTTAGGTTGACTTTGACTAGGGTTTATTTCCAACTTTGACCGACCTTATCTTCTTCGTTCTAGCTATGTTTGAGGTGTTGTTTTCATTGTTGGAAAGCTTGTGACGAGCAATTCGATTTGGTGTTATTTTTTCTAAGATTTGATGAATTTGAATTTCCCTTTTGGATCCTCTTGGATCACTAGACATTTTCCTAGAAATAATGCTCCACCAATGGTACTTTTCTTGTCATCAATAGTTCCTACCCAATCTGCAACTATATATGTTGTTTGAGTGAAGTCCTTACTTCTTGAATACCACAAGCCAAAGTAATGTGCCTTTCTAATATTTGAATATTCTTTTTAATGCTTGCACATGTGTCTCATTTGGTGTAGATTGAAATATTGCAACCAATCCTACTGCTTGCATGATGTTTAGCCTTGATGATATCGCATATACTAGGATTCCAATCATTGACCTGTATAATGTTTGATTTGTTTTTGGAGATTCGTCATCTTTTCTTAACTTGCATCCTGTGATCATTGGTGTACTGACAGGTGTGCAGTCTTCCATTCCAAATTCCTTTAAAAATTCCTTGATATATTTGGTCTGAGAAATGAGAATACCTTTGTTGGATTGAGAAATCAACAACCCTAGAAAGAATGAAACTTCTCAAAGCATGGAAATCTCAAATTCTTTTTGCATTTCTTCTGCAAGCGTTTGGCTCATTCTATCAATAGTACTTCCAAAAATGACATCATCCACATAAAACACAATGATTAACATATATTCATTGCTTATTTTTAAGTAGATATTTATATCTACAACCCATCTTTTGAAACCTTTTTTTTGGAGGTATTCGTCAAGTCTTGAATACCAAGCTCTGGGTGCTTTCTTTAGTCCATATAGTGATTTTTTCAATATGCATACATAATCTTCATTGTTCAACAATTGAAATCCTTATGACTATTTAATGTATACTTATTCTTCTAGATTTCCATTTAGAAAGGTTGACTTTACATCCATTTGATAAACTTTGAAGTTCTTGAAACACAACAATTCCAAAACATTTTAATTTCTTCTAATATTGCAACTCGAGAAAAGGTGTCTTCAAATTCAATACCATGAACTTGTGCATACCCTTTACAAACTAATCTTTCTTTATTTCTTATTACTTGTCCATATTCATCCAATTTGTTTTTCAAGAACCATTTGTGTAGAACAACTGAGAGGGGGGGTGAATCAGTTGTTACTGTTCTTAAACAATTATGCCCATTTTAAACTCTTTATAGAACAGTCAATGACGATCACAATAATGCAGGGAAGTAAGAAATAGAATATTCAACATAAATCACACACATGAAATATACAGAGACAGATATATCCTGAGGAAACCCATAAAGGGAAAAACCTCTTCTTCTTGATATGATAAGTAATATTTATTTTCTATAAATTATCATTCTTATGATATCCAACTCCTCTTGAGGCTACAACCTATGTTTTACAGATGCAACTTGCTGAGAGCACCAACTCTCCGGTTTCTCTAGCACCCACTAGAAAGAAGCACCAACTCCCTGGTTTCTCTAGCACCCACTAGAAGGAAGCACCAACTCCCTCAGTGTTCCAGCACCAACTGGATGGACACACCAACTTCCAGTTACACAGGCACCAACCTATATAACAGAGAACAATATTTCTCCCTTACACCACCCTGCCACCCTGGTTTTTTTTTATGCAACTAGATGGAAGCTACAACTCCCTGTGTTCAAGCACCCACTTGAAAATATGAGGACAATAGTCCTTCATAGAACCTCCCTATCACCCTGAAATATAAATCTTTTATTTTCATAAATTTATCACAATGATACAGTATTTATCAATGGCTTACTAGTCTCATCATTGTTCTGCTACACTGCTCTTCTCTGTCTACATCAATGTCTTCCTCCTCGCATATCCTTGAGCTTTTTGTTCTTCTGATCTATCTCTGAATGCACACCTCAACTTTCTCTTCCTCTCTCAGATAATCATTTCTTATCTATCTCTTTCTTCTGCGCTTTATGCTCTGTGTATTATTTCCATTCAATGTGCTACATTGCTTCTGTGCATTTCATCTCTTGCACACAGCATGCTTCTACCCGCATGAATAAATCTCAATAGAAGCAAACTATCTCTTCTCTATTATGCGCATATTTGTTATGCCAAGTCCTCTGCCAGGGCATACACTCAACTCTTTATCCTCTCTAGTGATCATCCTGAGTCTTGTCTTCATCAGTGGCCATTATCCTGAGATTCTTCGACTTTTTTGGAAGTAACAGTCTTCGACGCATTTCCATCTATCAATTGTCTAAATAATGAATATTCACTTCACTGGAAGTTACCTCGATACTCTTCAGCTCCTCTGGAAGTCACCCTACAACTCCTCTAATTCTCTAGCATATGCAATCACTTTGTTCTAGCAGTTACTGAGAAAACTTATGCGCATTCATCCCTTTGGCGCCTTTTCCCTTTCTGATAAATCTACATAGTGGGTGCTATATTTTCTGGCTAATCCCCTTCCTTTCACGTGAGCACAAGTTGTGACCACAGGCCTGACCAAAAGGCTCTTCGCAATCTTAGACATCGGATATTCAGTTGTGAGTTTCCTCAATTATACCAACTCGTGATATTCGATGTGGAGGCTAGCGACGTGCTAGCTCCGCCCTTAACCTTCACTGATGTGACCACTAGATGTGACCACTCGCTAATCAAATGGGTGCTTAGTGATATCTGGGATCTCTGAAGTGGAGCCTAGCGACATGCTATCTCCTCCCTTAACTTTCCACTAATGTTTCCTTTGCTGTGACCAGTGGCCAAGAAAAAGGGTGCTTCGCGTTTCGAGAACTTGTGAACTTCACCATGCCTGATCAATGGTCCACGCTCTCCCTTTGATCGATGGCTGTGATCAAATCATGACCTCGCATGTCAGTTGTTTGAATGTGAGCCAAGCCTGACTCTTCCAACTCTCGATACTTGATTCAGTGCTCTATGTCAAATCAATGATCCACAACCCTCTGTGATCCAATAGTCCAGATCTTATCGGGACTTCACATTTCGCGAAGTTGGAGGACTACTCACCTCCCTTCTCCCGACTTCCAATTTTCTGAAACCTACTCCAGATCAATGACCCATGATCCTCGATGATCCGACGACTCAGGTCATATCAGGACTTCACATTTCGCAAAGTTGGAGGACTACTCACCTCCCTTCTTCCAACTTCTGATTTTTCGAAACTGCTTTATCAACTGCCACATGTCCTTCCCAGATCAATGAATAGGATTGTTGCGGCTCCCAACTCCTTGGGTATTTTCCTCCTCGCTTCCCTATATTTGTGATCATCAGATCAATGACTCACAACTCCCCATGATCTAATGGTCTAGATCAACTCGCGAACTCAGACATCACGAGTTCCTACAACTCTTACCTTTGACTTTTCAGTCAGTGAAATGTTGATCTCTTGCCACGTGTCCAATGGATCCAACGTCTCAGATCTCATCATGACTTCGCATTTCATGGAGTTGGAGGATGTCTCTTAGCCATTATCCTCTTCGTAGTTATACTGGATCCGACGACTGTTGGTCCTCGGAGCTCAGATCAACGGATCAGATCTATACTTCTCCTTTGTGCTTCATATGATCACTGGACTCTGATCTAATGGACATTGGGTATTTTGGATTGGTGATCCAATGACCACTGTCACTCCTCCTCCTAAGCTTATGCATCTTCCCGACTTGGAATAATTTCTATGTGTCAAAGGTTCTGCGAGTCCTGATGACTTTGGGTCTTGTCTGCGTTTCTGAGAATGTTATCTCTCCTGAGCTTTGGTAATGGAATTAACCTCTACCCTAGCACACACTTGCACTCTACATGAAAATATGTTCTATTCATCCTAAGCTTTAACCTCGGCCCTAGCGCACACTTGCACTCTACGTGCAATTCTGCACTATTCCTCCTAATCTTTGATTACACACTCTGGCAGTAATTGTTAAGGTCCTAACCTGCACATAGGTAGAACAATATATTCAGATGTAATAAAGGTCAATATTAATAATGCCTTTCAATAAAATAGAATAAGGAGGATGTAAGAAGACCTAATAGAAGCTTCTGCTTCTAGAAGGATTTTCCTCTAGATGTTTCTTTTTAGTATAAATAGGAATCGAGGGTATGAGAACCCTAGCTTGGATATTATTGTAATAGATCCCTGCCCAACTGGAGGTTGCCCCCTCAAAGAGGCCCGTGAACATTGCTTTCATATTCAAAGTGTTATTTTTATTGTTATTCTTATATCATTCCAGTGGTATTGTGGTGAATGCTCTAGTTATATTGTTGTTATTCTGCCATTACTAGCATTTTATTTCTGTTCTACATACATTTTATATATGGTATATTACAAGTGGTATCAGAGCACTTTCCTCGGCAGAAAGTGTGGGTTAATTTATTTTTTTTAGGGTAGAGACGTATTCCGGCATCTTTAAGCCACAGAGATCTGTCGTTATGCGCATAAACCCATGGTTGATGGATTCATACACGCAGGAAATACAAGTGGTACTTAAGCGCACATCTGTTGGTCACCCTTGTAACCCATGTTGGTACCCCTTCGAGTGGTAGCACATCAGACAATACCTGTGTATGGATCGGCCTAGATTACCTGAAGCCCTCTTTAGATAAACTGATCGGCTGCCTAACTGTTATAGTGTCACCGAGAACAGCACTCGGGAAGATACTCTCTAGTACCTAGGTAGTCAGGTAGTACAACTAAGGGTACGGTCTATCCTCCTTAGTTAGTGCCTTCAGATATTGGGCCAAGTACTACTATTGGACCTTGCACGTATATCAGAGAGATATAGCACAGAGAAAACCCTTGTTCGTAGAACCCTTGAATACCTAACCCTTGGGGATAGAAACATAAACAAATTAAAACAGACAAGATCTATTGCTGTGCAACTGTGTTCGGGTTGCCAAGTAAATACACATTTATTTTTGGTTAATCATTTGAGCATTTCCTCTCTGCAGTATTCTTCAAACCGGAGTATAACTCTGTAAAAAAAAAATGAGTCTGGAAATTTTTTCACCATTATTTTAGACCTATTCCATTGGATTCATCTCTTCTCCCTTATCACATTCATCCATATCATTTTTTCAGCAAAAAAATTTTACCCCGCCTACCCCTTTTTAGTTCCCCCATCCTCATGGCCCATACTCGTAGCCAAGACTTGGAAGATCGCTTCAACACCTTGCAATCTGGTCTCATTGAGACCCAACAATAAGTGAAACAACTCAGTGCCAATGTCGCCACCATCAATACAACCATGCAGTCCTCAATGGGAAAAATCAAACAAGACCTCACCACCTAGCTTGAATCAGTATTTTCAGCACTCTGCACCAAACTGCATATCCCTACAGATAACCCTTCCTCTTCCTCACCCCCACATACTGAAGGTGACCATTCCTCTCATTCCCATACCTTGCAGAACCATCACTTTCAACATGACCTACGCCTTCCACGGGTGGATGTGACCAAATTTGATGGCTCAGACCCCATTGGTTGGGTAACCCAAATGGAACATTACTTCTCTTTATACAACATTACATATGACTTGGCCAAACTCCGGTATGGTGTTCTCCATCTAGATCAAGAATGTTGGCAATGGTGGCAATGGAGAAAAAATTCTCATCAAGGGTATATTGCTTGGACACAATATGTGGCATAGATTTATGAACGCTTTGACACTGACACCAACCATTTGGGTCGTTTGAAAAATATGAAACAATTAGGAATAGTGGAAGACTTTATAGTTTCCTTTGAGCACCTGGATTTTAGAACAGAGAGCATGTCTGATGCCTTTTTCTGAGAGTGTTTTATCGGCGGCCTCAAGGATGAAATTCAGGCCCATGTCCTCATGGCTCAGCCTGAGAGTTGGGTGGAAGCTACCAAAAGAGATAAATAAGCACAATAGTTTGTATCTTCTCAAAACCGCAAACCCTCCTTCATCCCTCGCCCTAAACCAGTAAATCCCACTACTCCCTCTGCTCCACTAAAGATCCAAAAATTGACCTGGGCTGAAATGGTTGAATACCAACTCA
>ML781431.1:384106-401384 GCA_009831015.1 Picea engelmannii | reverse complement strand
TGTAAAGAACAAAATCTTTTTATGGCCATCTCCAAGGAGATTTCGGAAGAAAATGAAGAAACTCCCTCTATGTCTGAATCACCTGAATCCACTGACATAACCCCTCCCTCAGACCCTCCCGAAGTAGAACCAGTCATTTCCCTCAATTATCTCACTGGCTTCTCCACTCCCCAAACCCTCAAGCTAATCGGTTACATCAAGCATCAAAAGGTCATCATTCTGGTTGATAGTGGCAGCACCCATAATTTTATTCATCGTCGCATTGCCCAAGAAACTCATTGCTACATCCATGTTGTCAATAATTTCCAAATCATGATTGCCAATGGTGGTTCCATGAAATGTGGAGGGCATTGTGAAAATGTGTGTCTCCAAATTGGTGACTACCACCTAAAATCCCTATGTTTTCTATCGACATGGGAGGCTGTGACATTGTGCTAGGTGCAGATTGGCTAAGGACTTTGGGTCCCATTCTCATGGATTTTAAAGACTTAACCATGCAATTCGACCAGGAGGTCCACCAATATAAGTTGCAAGGAATCATTGTTGGTTCACCTGAGATCATTAGTTCCCATCGCATGGAAAGACTTCTCAAAAAGGGTCATTCTAGTGTTATCGCCCAACTCCATGCCATACAAGCAATAGAGACACCCTTCATACCGCAAGACCTCCAAGCCATCCTTTCTAAAAATCAATTGGTCTTTTCCACTCCCCAAGGCCTCCCTCCTTCCCATGGTGTTCATGATCATTCCATTCCCCTTGTACCAGGAATCATTCCTCCCAATATTCATCTGTATCGTCACCCCTTTTCCCAAAAAAATGAAATTGAAAAAATGGTCCAGAAACTCCTTAATGTAGGTGTTATCCACCCTAGTACGAGCCCCTATTCATCTCCTGTGGTCATGGTCCTGAATAAAGAAGGTTCTTGGTGAATGTGTTCTGACTTCCGTGCCCTCAAAAAACTTACCATCAAAGACAAATTCCCCATTCCTACCATTGATGACCTCCTGGATGAATTGAGTGGCGCCCAATTCTTCACTAAACTGGATCTTCATTCGGGCTACCACCAGATACATATGAAAGAGGAAGATATTCCCAAGACTACCTTTAGAACTCATGAGGGCCACTATGATTTTTTGGTCATGCCCTTTGGCTTGTGTAATTCCCCCTCCACCTTCCAAAGCCTCATGAATCATGTCTTCTGTCCTTTTCTCCACCATTTTGTCTTAGTTTTCTTTGATGATATCCTCATCTATAGCAAAACCTGGACAGACCATCTTTCTCATGTGGATCAAGTTCTCCATCTACTCTCTTAGCACCAACTTTTCCTGAAATAGTCTAAATGTGCTTTTGGTGCCTCAGAAGTAGAATACTTGGGTCATCTGGTTGGCAAATATGGCATCAAGATGGATCCTAAAAAGATTGAAGTTATGCAAGACTGGCCTCACCCAAAGACTCTTAATAGCAGGCATGGATTTCTAGGCTTAACAGGGTATTATCGCAAGTTTGTTAAGAATTATGGGAAGATTGCAACACCTCTCACTGCTCTACTCAAAAAGAACTCTTTCACTTGGACTCCATCCACTGCTCAAGCTTTTCAAACCTTGAAGATAGCCATGTGCACCACTCCAGTCCTCACCCTTCCTGATTTCACAAAGACCTTTGTGTTGGAATGTGATTCCTTAGGGAAAGGAATTGGTGTTGTCCTTATGCAAGAGGGTCGACCTTTGGCCTTTACCAGCAAGAAACTATCTGAAAGAAATATGGGCAAATCCATCTATGAAAAGGAAATGTTGGTTATCCTGCATGTCGTGGATCTGTGGAGTCCTTATCTATTGGGGCAATGGTTCCAAATTAAGATAGACCATCAAAGCCTCAAGTATTTTCTGGAACAACGCATTTCCTCCCTAGAACAACAAAAATGGGTGACTAAACTCTTTGTATATGATTATGAGATCATTTATAAGAAAGGCAAAGACAATGTGGTTGCAGATGCAATTTCTCACAAATATGAAGATGAAGGATCCCTTTTTTCTCTTTCATTCATTGTACCAGATTGGCTCCAAGTCGTTTTCCAGGAATGGCTACAAGATCCCAAAAGTTCACAGTTGATCCAGCAATTGCAGTCCAATGCTCCAGCTTCCCCAGGGTACTCTTGGCTCCATGAGGAAATTTGATACAAATTTCGTTTGTATTTAATTAAACAATCAAATCTTAAATCCACGGTACTTTCTGAGCTTCATGCTACACCCATAGCAAGGCACTCCGGGTTCACCAAAACCTATGATAAGGTCAAATGTTCCTTTTTCTGGGATGGTATGAAATAGGACATTCATAATTTTGTAGTTGAATGTGACGTGTGTTAATGCAACAAGGGAGAAACAGCCAAATCGTCGGACACACTACAACAGATCCTGATTCCACCTGCTATTTGGAAGGATATCTTTATGGATTTTATTACCGGCTTACCCAAATTGGGAAATAAATACGTCATCATGGTGGTTGTTGATCGCCTTTCCAAGTATGCTCATTTTTGCGCCCTTCAACACCCGTTTACAACATCCACAATGGCTCAAATATTCATGGATCAGGTCTTCAAGCTTCATGGCATGCCACACTCTATTGTTTTTTATCGCGACCCAACTTTCACAAGCAATTTTTGGCAAGAATTGTTCAAGATACAAGGCACAGAATTGCATCTCAGCACAGCTTATCATCCCCAGACTGATGGCCAAATGGAAGTTCTCAACAAGTGTTTGGAAACATATTTGAGGTGTTTTTCCTCGGAAAAGTAAAATTAGTGGGCTCAATGGTTATCCCTAGATGAATGGTGGTACAACACTTCATACCATACAGCTACACGCATGACTCCTTTTGAAGCGGTATATGGACAGAAGCCACCTTCAATTCTCTCATACTTACCGGGTGCCTCAAAGGTCCAGGCGGTTGCCCTAACACTTATAACTCGAGAGGCTATTCTCCGTACCCTCAAAGAGAATTTGGTCATGGCATAGAATCACATGAAGCAACAAGCAGATCAAGGTCGCTCTGAATGTCAATTTGTAGAAGGGGATCGGGTATTTCTTCGATTGCAACCTTACAAGAAAACTTCCCTCAAGGCCAAGCATTGTCAGAAGCTAGAACCCAAATTTTATGGTCCTTATACCATGCTCAAGTCTGTGGGAAAATTTACCTATTAGTTATCTTTGCCCAGCCTTTTGAAGCTACATCCTGTTTTTCATGTTTCATGCTTAAAGAAGGTGATTGGAGCTAAGTGCCAAATTCAAACCAACCTTCCAGAGTTAGTTGAAGAAGGATCCATTTGGCTACAACCAGAAGTAGTTTTGGACCAGTGTGAGCATCGCCTACATCATAGAACCATCAAGGAAGTTCTAGTCTAGTGGAAAGATACAACTCCAGCAGACGCCACTTGGGAACCAGCTACCATTATGCAGCAATTTCCTCATCTCAAGCATTGAGGGCAAGGTTGTTTTTAAGGGGGCAGACATGTTAGGGTCCTAACCCGCACATAGGTAGAACAATATATTCGATTGTAATAAAGGTCAATTTTAATAAGGCCTTTCAATAAAATAGAATAAGGCGGATGTAAGAAGACCTAATAGAAGCTTCTGCTTCTAGAAGGATCTTCCTCTAGATGCTTCTTTTTAGTATAAATAGGAATCGAGGCTATGATAACCCTAGCTTGGATATTATTGTAATAGAGATCTTCTCAACTGGAGGTTTCCCCCTCGAAGAGGCCCATGAACATTTCTTTCATATTCAAAGTGTTATTTCTATTATTATTCTTATATCATTTCAGCGTTATTGTGGTGAATGTTCTGGTTATATTGTTGTTATTCTGCCATTACTAGCATTTTATTTATGTTATGCATACATTTTATATCTAGTATATTACAGTAATCATGCCATCGTCGTTGCTACCTGTAGACATGCCATCATCATTGTTGTTCTTTCCATCAATGACAATCACACTCTGCCTGTAAACATGCCAACAAACTCCCCCTTTGGCATTGATGGAAACCTTGAAATGATGCACTATTCTGCTTAGACCTCCAACTGTAGCATCACCTTTTCTCCCCCTTTGACATCAATTTCAAATAAAACATGCTCCCCCTGTGTTGTTGTAGTATTTTTTTGGAGGTATCAGATATTCAACCAACACATACTCCCCCTGACAGGATGGACTCTCTTAGGTTGATAATGGGATCATGCCCAACTTCTGGCGTAAATACTCAAACTGGTCTTTTGTAAGCAGTTTAGCAAAGATATCAGCAATATGATCTTTGGATGGAATATAATGCAAAGAAACAATAGTGTTGGTCACATGTTCCCTCAATGAGTGATACTTGATGGGTATATGCTTGGTCTTGGAGTGAAATACAAGATTCTTTAACACACTGATTGCACTAGTATTATCACAATGAATTGGGATCGGTGTTGTATATTTTACCTCCAAGTTTGCAAGTGTTTGAATCATCCATAATACTTGGGTACAACAAGTGGTAGCTGCAATGTACTCATCTTCTGTAGTCGATAAGGAAATGGAACCTTGCTTCTTTCTCAACCATGATACAAGGGAATCTCCTAAGAATAATGAACCTCCACTCGTGCTTTTCCTTTCATCCACGCAGTTAGCCCAATCATCAGTTGAATAGACTGATAGTTGAAAATTTTGATTCCTATGATACCATAGGCCATAGTCCATTGTTCCTTTCAAGTATCAGAATATTCTTTTGAAAACTAACAAATGAATCTGTTTAGGTGCAGCCTCATACCTCCCTATCATTCCAACAACATGCATTATGTTTGGACAGGATGTTGTTATGTACAATATGATGTCTATCATAGAACTATATGAACTCTAATCAACATCAGGTGAGTCATCATCCTTGATTAACTTGCATCCAGTGACCATAGGTGTGCTCATAGTTGTAGAATCTTCCATTTGAAACCTTTTCAACATATCTCTTACACATTTCTCCTGATAAAGAAATAATCCATCATACCTTTGAGTAATTTGCAGACCAAGAAAAAATGACAGTTCCCCCTATCATAGACATTTCAAATTTACATTGCATGGCAGAAGAAAACGATTGTACCAATGAAGCATTATTGCTTCCGAAGATGATGTCATCTACATAGACCAACACAATGAGAAAATCATTACCCTCTATTTTGATATATAGATTGTTGTCAATTGTTCCTCTCTTGAACCCTTTGTTTTGAAGATACATATCCAGACTGTAATACTAGGCACGAGGAGCTTGTTTCAACCCATATAACGCTTTCTTCAACTTGCAGACAAAGTCAGGGTTATCTGATAGTTGGAAACCCTCTGGTTGTTCCATATAGACTTCGTATTTTAGATCTCAATTTAGAAAATATGACTTGACATCCATTTGATAGACTTTAAATTGCTTATGATAAGCATAGGCAAGAAACATTCTGATATCTTCTAATCTTGCTACGGGTGAAAATGTTTCATCAAAATCCAGTCCTTCTATTTGAGCATATCCTTCACATACCAATCTAGCCTTATTTCTTACAATATTTCCTTTCTCATTCATATTATTTTTGTAGACCCATTTTGGTCCTATTACATTTTTATTTTCTAGCCTAGGAACGAGTTCCCAAGTGCCATTCTTTTCAATCTGGTCCAGTTCCTCATCCATTTATTTTAACCAATTTACGTCTTTACTGGCTTCATTAAAGTTCTTGGGTTCCACCATGGATATGAGGGCTATATGTGATTGCTTTGTGTCTTTGATTATCCTTCTCTTGGTTTGTACACCTTTGTCTTTCTCACCAATTATCTGACTTTCAAGATCATTCTTTTGATTAATTCTGGAGGAAGGAATTGGCATTGATTTTTGTCCTGACTATTCTTGTCTGGGTGTCTCTTCTCCATCTGATTCTTGGACCTATTCATGTTCAGTTTAAGTTGTGTCCTCTGTAGTAGACTCAATATTTCTCACCTCTCTGACTGGGATTCCTTCATCAACCTTTAAATCAATGCAATTAACTAATTTATGCAATCTTTTATTAAAGAATCTATATCCTTTACTATTGGTAGCATATCCTAAGAAGATGCCTTCATTAGCCCTTTCATCATACTTTCCAAAGTTTTCATTATTGTTCTTTATGTAGCACTTACTCCTGAAGACTTTGAAGTGTTTGATTGAAGCAGGTATTCCATACCACAGTTCATAAGGTGTCTTGTCACTATGTGGTCTGAGGTGGTCTTTGTTAAGAATATGGATTGTTGTTTGTATTGCTTCAACCCAATAAGTTTGAACAATTTTATTCTCATTCATCATTGACCTGGCCATTTAGTGCACTATTATATTTTGCCTCTCAACTACTCCATTTTGTTGTGGAGTTCCTGGGATTGTGTATTCTCTCTTGATCCCATGTTTATCACAGAATTCCTTGAAATCACTTGACATAAATTCTCCTCCTCTGTCTGATCTTATTTCCTTTAACCTCTTACCTATTTGGTTCTCAGTTAAATCCTTAAATATTTTAAATTTCTCAAATGCTTCAGCATTTTCTTTGAGAAAAGCAACCCACGTAAGTCTGGAGTAATCATCAATGATCAACATAAACTAGTTTTCCTTCCCTATGCCTTCCTGTCTTGATGGTACACATAAATCCATATGAACTAATTGGAGTGGTTTCTCTATTGAAGCAAAGCTCTTGGATTTAAACTGTGTCCTGGTTAGTTTTCCTACTTAGCAGGGTTTACACACAGAGTTTTGTGGCTTTGATATTCTTGGAAGATCTTTTACTGCCTCAAGATTTTTGACCTTGATTAAGTGCTCAAATCTTATATGTCCAAGTCTCCTATGCCATAACCATATTTCATCATGTTTGCTTAGATGATACTCTTCTTTATCTTCTTTCAACACATATACATTATTTTTTGTCCTTATGCCTTTAGCCACCACTTGACTTGAATTTACAGATTTTATCTTACAGTCCTTGGAAGTGAACACCACTTCACATCCTCTATCACACATTTGAATTACACTGAGAATATTATGTTTCATCCCATCTACAAGCAGAACATATTTGGATTTTCCTTTTCCATTACTCAAACTCACCATCCCTTTACCCTTGACTTTACCTGGTTCATCATTTCCAAAGGTTACATTTCTTGTTTTTCTTTTACTTATAGACAGAAACTTATCCTTGTCTCCAGTCATGTGCTTGGAACATCCATTGTCTATATACTAGGGGTCTTTTTGTTTTTGAGTTGAAAGTACTAGACCACATTCTTCACTATCTTTCTTTTTCCATGTGCTAGCATTTCTAGCTAAAGGATTTATCCTTGGATCTGCCTTGTACTTCTTCAGATGACAGCTTGTAGCTTTGTAGCCGAATTTATGACAGTTATAACATTTGATATCATTGTTCAGTAGGTCAAAATGATTGGTGCTACGTTGTCTATTCATTGACTACTTAGTTCTATGTTGTAAAGATTGTTTATTTATTAACCTCCTAAGTTGCATGTCTCTAAACTGAATTTGACAATTTACAATCTTATGACCAAAATTAGAACAGTAAAAATAGTAGCCATGGAAGAAATTTTGGTACCTGAAGGATGGCCTTATTCATGTAATTTGTTACTCCATCTTCTGATCTCTTTGTTTTTTATCAAGGATCATCTTTTCTTTATTAAATTTTGGTGACAAATTACTCTCATGGTCTGATTGTATGTTGACTTGGAACTTGATCATCTTTACTGGCTCTTTGCTTTCTGGAACTTTTTTGCTTGAACCATTTACATAACCTGAACCAATCTTCAACAAAGGATATCTATGTTTTCTCATAATGTCATTTAGTTATGCAGTGGCTTTAATGCTTGGAATATTTTGGAGATACAATGTTTTAAACTTCTCCCTCTCTTTTTTTCTTTTTACTACCTCTTCTTCCAAGGCTTCACATCTTGCCTTATTTTCTAATAACTGTTGTTTAAGAATGTCCTCTATTTTATTTTCCTCTTCTAATTCCACTTTTAGCAGGGCAAAGTCTTCATCAGGTTCTTTATTGTCTTTCTCGAACTGTATCAGCAATTATTTTTTTCTTTTTCTTCTTAGATCTGAGTCTAGCAATTTCTTCTATTGCATTGATCAATTCTCCTTCCAAGTCAACCACAACTTATTCATCGTGAACATCACTTCTTGTTATTTTATTATCATAATTCTATTGGGCCATAAGCATAAAGTAATTAATCTTATCTTCACAGGAAGAGTCGCTATCTGTGTCTTCTGAAGAGTCATCATTGTTTACACATAAAATTTTCTTTCTACCAAATCTCTTGGTTTTGTACTTCTTTTCACCTTCATAATTCTGATAATGTTTCTTGTGTGGACATTTAGATGTAAAGTGACCTATATTCCCACATTTAAAACATTTTAAGGGAAATTTTCCTTGGTACTTGCCTGATCCTTTCTTTAGTCTTCTCACAATTTTTTCTTCAATTTCATCAGTCTTAGAATCCTCATTCTTATATTCTTTAAATGATGCTTCTCTAGAGGTGGGTTTATCTTTAACTATCCTCATTTCATATGCATTCAACATTCCTAGAAGTTGATCAAAATCCAAAGATTTTACATCATCAAGTTATTCTATAACAGAAAACTTTGGGTTGAACCTATCTGGCAGAGATCTCAAAATTTTCTGAACTAAAGAGGCTTCCTCAATTTTTTCACCAAGTGCTTTCATTGAATTTACTAGTTCTTCAACTCTCAGAAAGTACTTCCCAACAGTTTTATCCTTGTTGGCCCTTGACCAAGTTTTGGGAGATCCTTGGTCAAGTTTGACCTATTTTGGGACTTCGACATCCTGTCGAAGGAGGAGTGCAAGACGAAGAAGAGATCGTGGGATATCGGCCCCTTTTTGGGCCCTTTTTTGGTTTGGGATTATGTAATGGGTATGGAATGTCGACCCATGGGTTTACTCATGCTTAGGCCTATTTTGTAATGTATAAATAGAAGGCTAGGCAAGGTAATAAGGGGGAGTTGAAAACAGTGCATCTATGTGATGTTAGGCCAATGTGCTAAGTGCTGGTGATCGATCTATGTGATAGAAGGATTGTAAGTGCTCTATGAATACTGTGTGAATATTGCAGAGATGAGTGCAAGTGACTGTAGAGGGATTAGTGTTGTAACCTAGCTCAGGGAAGGAGGATCTGGCGAGGTGCGTGTAGATCTCCTATCCTATGTGGAGTAGGGTATTTTAGGCTCTGTGCATGTAACCGATTAACAAAAGATAATAGAAGTGAATAAGAGTTGGTGGGTGTAGCCCTAGGGGGGGATGAACCATGTATATGATGTGTTTCTCTGCTTTGTGCAATGTGTTGATATGCTTATATGTTAATGTGATTAGTGCTTTAATATAGACGAATGATCTGTCGATTCTTAGTGCTTAATAATATGGATGGATGTTAGATCTGACTAATATAAATATACTTAGTGTTGAATCTGTTAATACCTGATATGTTTCATCATGCTAAGTGTTGTTAGATGCTAGATCTGGTTGCATACTGCATTGTTCTATAATTAGGGTTTAACTGCGTTGTTGCTAAGAACTGAATATTGATAAGTATAGCTACAGAGTGCTCTGTTAAGTGATTATAATCACAGATCTATGTCCCAGGTAAGGTTGTAGACATCTGAGTCCTGCAACCATCCCTACCTCTACCTTAGGTGAGACTTCATCTGCTTTGCAAGTGTAGCCGAAAGGGTCAATAGTTAGGGTTTTGTTGGTGCATTCTTGTAGTGTTGAAACATGGGTCTTCCCCTGTGCCAACAAATGGTTCCATTGTCAGGACTGAAACTGTGATTCTTGGGAACTGAGAAAGAAGATGCTGTGTGCAAAGATTGGGACTAAAACTATGATTTTTGGGAACTGAGAAAGAAGAATATTTGTGCAAAGACTAGGACTGAAACTAAGAAAGAAGAAGCTTTGTGCAAAGATCGGGACTGAAACTGTGATTGTTGGGAACTAAGAAAGAAGAAGCTATGTGCGTATATCTGTCGCTCGAGTGTGCAATACTCTACTTAGTTTGTGAATCTCTGTGCTAAAAAAAATAAGTCTGATCTGAAGAAAATAGGTAATATATGAACGCTTTGTGCTCTGATAAAGGTAAGAATAGTGAAAATTTTTAGATCTGGAAGCTTTGTGCTCTGTAGAAGTAAGATTAGTGGAAATTTTGGTTTCTAAAGTATGGATCTAGGCATGTTTGATAAGATTTGTCCTAGCTTGGAAACTAAGGCACCGACACATGAAAGAAGATGGGATATAAGTAGATATGATAAGAATAGTGAAAAATATGTTATACCTATGCATAGAAAGAATGTTTGGACTAAAAAATGGATGCAGGATCCTAGAAAGATTTTTTTGTAGGTTAGCTACTATAATCCTAGTGCACAGTACAAGAGAGGCCAGGGAGCATTTAAAAGAAAGAGAGGATTAACCCTTTGCTATAGTTATAGAAAACTAGGACATCTTACTAAGGAATGCCCTGGAAGAAGACCTAATTGCCTTTGTTGCAAAGCTATGGACCATGAATTTTTGGATTTCCCTAGAATGATTGCTCAGCTTGAAAGAATGAATATGAGACAAGAAGACCACGAGCAAAGTCAAGAAAAATAGATTATGGAATAACCCTAGAAAGAATCAGAGAAAGTATTGCTACAGATAATAGAAACCATGAAAGATCACCGACATATCAGTTTATCAGAGGTATTTTAAGAAAAAGAATGCATTGAAGAAGGAATAGGAGACTTCGACATCGACTGTGTTCTGGTTGAAGAAACACAAATGAATATTATGAAAGAAAGAACTTGGGAAACTTTAGGGGATCCTGCTATGATTCCTTCATTGGGAGGAATAGGACTATTCAGGGGAAAGCTGATAAGCCTATGTGGAAAGCTTACCCAAATATCTATGAGTGCCAATGGAAATTCAACAGAGGAAGAATTTGAAGTTGTTAAATTTATTGAGGACAACGCTCCATTTACTATGTTTCTCGGAAAACCTTGGATTGAAAGAGATCAGGCTAGAAGGGAAGAAAAAGAAGTCTTAGAACAAAAGAAGAAAGAGCTAAAAGATTTCATGACTAGGAAGATCGCACACTTGATTGAAGAACATGAGAACCGAGGGAAGCTATTTAAAACCAAAGACTAGAATGTTGAAGCTGGAAGAACACTAGAAGACCCACAGAAGATTGTAGTACCTATTTTAGATACACATTAAGTATTACCCATGATTTCTAGGAAAGAATCTCAACAACTCAAAGTTACTATGCCAAAAGAAGATAAGAATCAAAATGGAAAAAGGAATACCAAGCTAAAACTCACTAGGAAAAAGAATAGAAGGCTAAGTAAGAAGCGAGCCAAGGTTGAAAAGTTACAGAAGGTTCCAGAGGAAACTTCGCAGAAAGAAAATTTGAAAAAACGGAACTTCATCGGGATATCAGAACAGCGTCACATGGCACTTCACCATGGTGAAGCAATATAACCATTGGGAACTGTATATCCATTATACTGACACCCCGAATGGGAAGAAAGGCATTAATGGTTAGATAGCTCGCCACTAGACCGTTGGGACCACGCCATAATGGATAGAACTAAGTTAATGAAGGCTTCTTACCCGTTGCAAGAAATATGTTACCAAGTATCTATTTATCTTGTCACGCCATGCACCATGAACACTTTTGCTAACCGTGAATTTGAGCCCGCGGATTAGTTTATTTCGCACTGTATTCATCGCACTTTTTTCCATCTATCCCACTACATTGAGATATTATTCTTGGAACCCAAGATTGTTAACCATGAGCGTGTATGTCGGATGAGTTCAGCGCTGCAGAGAAAATTGTCGAGGAAGTTCTCATTGATATCATGACTGAAAAAGTAATGTCAATGTTTGAAGGTATACAAGCGTTATCGACAAGAGGACTGCAAGCCTCTCTATCGAGGCCATCCCGACCAACAGTAGAAAAGAGAACCAAGCACAGAGATGATCTAGCTAATGAAAAGTTAATTCCATCTATATTACCTGACTATATCCCGCCTCTAGCTGACACGGTAAGTCGTTATAGTGTACCGAGAGATTTCGAGTACACCATGGTCACTGCGTACCTCCCGAAGGGGATACACACAGTCCGAGCGCAGCAAGACAAGATCGCAGCATTAAATTTTAGCGACTTCAACCTCGGATATCACAAGAATCATAACATGCTCGCCCCATACAAGTACTTGACCAGAACGAAGGGGAAGAACTCAAAGAGCATCCCTCAACCATGGAGGATGAACCTCGCGCATTCCACCTTGTTAAATGTCATGAAAATCCCACACTTCGGAAGACACCAGGAAGTCAACACCTGTGTCAAGCTGCTATTGTTGTGTTACCATGACAGCTATTTATGTCTAGACCACCATATTACAGTCAATATAACGTTGAACCATTGGATCACAGGGTTGAGTATGCAAGGACCTGACCTGTAGGATTCTACCCAGGAAAAGCCACAGATCACGTGCTAGCACAAAAGATTAAGGACACTTACGGTGATGTTGAGAAGGGGATGCGAGACTACAAGGTGGCCTCCATTCAGAATGGTGCAGTGCACCTAGCATGTCAATTAATAACTAGAAATATGGTACGTAAGAACTGAACCACACAGGTCATGAGATTTGTCGTCGACTTCGCAGGGAAGTGTGTAGAAGGTTTACAGATAAACTGGGCGAAGTACATAGTCAACCAGCTTGAACTAGACTGTCACGAAGCCCAGGATCGGGGCTACGAGTTCCATTTCAGCTAGCTCCTGATCGTTATCGCCTTTGTTTCCTGGGAAATTCTAGAAGGTGCGACCTTCCCAGATATCGAACCATTTGAGTTTCTTTCTACGAAGTTCACTACCCTTTGGTATTCAAGTGATATGAACAAATAGTGGAAGTCGAATGTTGTTTTTCATACCTATTACCTTCATATAAAAAGATCCATCGAAGCAGAGCCTTGCATGACTCTGAAAAACTTACAGATATTTTGACCCCTAATGAAGTTCAGTGTTGATCGGAATTTCATTTAAATTACAATGCAAGTCGATGAACACAAGGAACAAGTCTAGTCGTAATGTAAACTTACAGAAGAGGACATGGAGGATATCACTAAGGAAAGGTCCATGGACATCCTTATCCCCACTGACCCTGAAGAGATGTTTGATCCTGAACTGGACAGCCTAGAGACCACTAACAAAGAACAGGATACACCTAGAACTAGCAGAAGATAGAAGGTTGAAGAGGTCCAAGATTTAAGCAGTGCCTCGGGGAAGACTGCTTCCATATCACCTAAGTGAGGAGGTGATGGCGACATAGAAGAGATGAAGGACTGAGAAGATGAACAAAATAAAGGAGAAGTCACACTGCCCAGAGACGAGGCTATCCATTTGAAGAAGAGGAAGGTTTCTCCCTCGAAACCTTCTTCCTGGAAGAAATCAAGAGCCACCATGACCAAGATGCAGACTACACTTACTCCTGATGACTTTGACTTCATCATATAATCTCTAAATTACGCTTCACTGGAAATCACATAGAAACAAAGAGTGAAGCAGGAGGAAATGTATGATAGAATTGAGGTCAAGCTCCGAGGGGTACATTAGGATCTTCAGTCTAGTCACGCAGTCTCCACTATGCCCCTACTATCGGGAGAACAGGAATTGGGAGATGAGCCAACCCAACTCCGTCGACTAGCAGATGTAACAGAAGCTCGCCTTCGATGAGCACAAGAGGAAACAGAACAAGCCACATAGGCTTTGACACAAGTACAAGGAGTACTTGTAGAACAATGTCGAGTTGCAGAGAAGGAGAATATTTTTCTCCAGACAAATTTTGACTAGGAGAAAGTGCAAATGTAGCAAGAAAAGGAACAATTTCTCACAGGGAAAATCGAGGTAAAAGAAGAAATCAAAAGACCGGGTTGAGAATCAAGTAGAGCAGCTCACAAAAGCCATCCAACAACTACAGCAAAGAATAGCAGATTTAGAGCTCCGCACAGTGCCCAACACTCCGAAGGATGTCAGAGATCAAAGAGAAGTGACTGCCCGGAGCACAATCGAGAGAATAAAATATTTTTCCATGGAATGCAAGAAACTCAGTGACCGTAGTGCCCAGACTTATGAGAAACTCAATGAGAATGTAGAACTAAAGGAACTAGAGTTGTAGCTCTAGGAGGCGAAGCAGCAAGCAGAGATAATACAGGAGTAGTTGAAGCCCATGTTAGCTGTGGAAAGAATGAAATGATCCCAGGAGCAGCACACTGCCCAGCAGCAGGTTCACATCGTTCAGAGAAAAGTCATGGAAGTGACTCAAATACTCCAACCTGTACAGGATGAGGCTTACCAACTATTCAAAGAGATCGAAGGACAAGGAGCATAACTAGAGCAAGTTGTTGTTGCAGCAGAACAACGCCTAGAAGGACCCGTGAATGAGGAATTCATCCAAAAGTTCGTTGAACAAGAGGTTGTGGCATAGCAACAAGTCGAAGCAGCTCGAGCCAATATCGATGCTTTCAAAGAAGAACTACCCGGATCAGAGTGACTTGGGACGAGTCACAGGTGAGTGTTGGGAGCATGTTGGCCCTTGACCAAGTTTTGGTATATCCTTGGTCAAGTTTGACCTATTTTGGGTTTTCAATAGCCTGTCGAAGGAGGAGTGCAAGAGGAAGCAGATATCGCAGGATCTCGGCCCCTTTTGGGGTCCTTTTTGGGTTTGGGATTATGTAATGAGTATGGGATGTCGGCCCATGGGTTTACCCATGCTTAGGCCTATTTTTTAATGTATAAAAAGAAGGCTAGGAAAGGTAAGAAGGGGGAGTTGAAAACAATGCATCTATGTGATGTTAGGACAATGTGCTAAGTGCTAGTGATCGAAGGATTGTAAGTGCTCTGTGCATACTGTGTGAAGATTGCAGAGCTGAGTGCAAGTGACTGTAGAGGGCTTAGTGTTGTAACCTAGCTCGGGGAAGAAGGATCTGGTGAGGTACGTGCAGATCTCTTGTCCTATGTGGAGTAGGGTTTTTGAGGCTCTGTGCATGTAACCGATTAACAGAAGATAATAGAAGAGAAGAAGAGTTGGTGGATGTAGCCCTGGGGGGGGGTGAACCACATATATGTTGTCTTTCTCTGCTTTGTGCAATGTGTTGATATGATTATATCTTAATGTGCTTAGTGCTTTAATATAGATGAATGATATTTCGATGCTTAGTGCTTAATAATATGGATGGATGTTATATCTGACTGATATACATATACTTAGTGGTGAATCTGTTAAGACCTGATCTGTTCCGTCATGCTAAGATTTTTTAGATGCTAGATCTGGTTGGATAATGCACTGTGTTGTAATTAGGGTTTAACTGTGTTGTAGCTAAGAACTGAATATTGATAAGTATAACTGTTGAGTGCTTTGTTAAGTGATTAGAGTCACAAATATGTGTCCCATATAAGGTTGCAGACATATGAGTCCTGCAACCACCCCTTCCTCTACCTCGGGTGAGACTTCATCTGCTTCACAGGTGTTGTCGAAAGGGTCGGTAGTTAGGGTTTTGTTGGTGCGTTATTGTAGCGTAACCCTGGGTCTTCCCCTGTGCCAACAATCCTCTTTCATCTTTAGTTGTTCAAACTGTACTCTATAGGTTTGAAGCTTGGCATCCTTTACCTTCTCATTACTGATAATGAGTTCGTCCCACATTTATTTGGCAGTTTCTAAGTGCATAACTTTTACAAATTTTTCCTCTTCAAGTCCACTCAGAATAGTATTCATAGCCTTAGCGTTGAAGTTGAATTCTAGCTTGTCATCCTTATTAGCTAGTATAATCAGCTTTACATAACCAATCTCTACTCTACCACATCCCAAACATCTGCACCTAAAGTCATTATGTAGGTTCTCATCCTAACTTTCCAGAAGGCAAAGTCTGTTCCATTGAACAGGGGGGCCTTATTGGTTGAAGTTCCTTCATGGATAGTCATGTTTAAGCTCTACGATCTACCCTTAGATAAAAGGAATTTTCTCTGATACCAATTAGTGGACAACTGAGAGGGGGGTGAATCAGTTGTTACCGTGCTTAAACAATTATGCCCATTTTAAACTCTTTACAGAATAGTCAATGACATGTTAAGCCCTAATATTGGCTCATTACCCCTTAATTGGGGCATATTAGATTAGTAATGCTATTTTATTTATTTTGGCTTTAGGCCATTAGTTGTAATTTAGATTAGTAATGTTATTTTAATTATGTCGGCTTTAGGCCATTATTTGTAATTATACCTCCTACTCTCCTATATATACCAAGGAGACATTTTCATTTTGAATCATCTTGTACTTGAACATTTAAGTGGGGTAAAAGGAGGTTGCCCCCTCGAAGAGGCTTATTATCTTAAATTATCTCTTTTTCAAGGTGTTGAGTACTTTTCCTGGGGTTTTTATATGCTATATTGATGTTTGGTTCTTAACATATGGTATCAGAGCTCAAGGTCTTGGGGTTTCGCTGCTACATCTGAGACACCGTGGAATTTTTGCTATAACATTTTTTCTACAACGTTTCATAAGGAACGGCTTGGAGGGTATTTATAATACGTATCAATGTACGTTGGGTTAAAATTTCATCTCCTGAGGCCTTATACTTTTGGAGATACATCCTGTACAAGATAGGGTTCTTGAATCATCCTGAAAGGAGTCATTGCAGAAGTTTTTCTATAAAAACGTTTCTGTAACGTTTCAGACCCTAAACTCTGGAGGCCATTTACAGAAATTAGTAGTGTATCTTTGGTAAAAATTTCAGCTTCTGGGTCATCTTAAATTTGTAGATACACCCTGTGTAAGATAGGGTATCTGACTAGCCCTATTGACTAGTCTCGAGAAGGTGTTCCAGGTAAAACAATCATAACTTCTTCCTAGAGTATCCAAATTGTGTGGGACTAGTTGCATTGGCATTTGGACAGTCAGTAGTATTTTGGGTACAAGTTTTAGAATTTTATATCAATTATTTTGTGTGGGGCACACTATACAAGTGAGATCTCCTGAAAAGGCCAAAAATTGGCAAGTTGTGGGGAAGCTACTGTAAATTCCACTTGGAACATCCAATTTTGATCAGACCTGTGGCATTGCAGAGAAGAAATATCAGAGAAATACATAAGAGAAAGTTTCATACCCAGAAGGGCCAAAAATTGGGAGATACAACAGAAGAAATATTGTCTAGCAGA
>ML781431.1:328720-362193 GCA_009831015.1 Picea engelmannii | reverse complement strand
TGCGTACTGTCTCCAAAAGAGTGATTTTGAGAAACTGACAAGTGTAACTTTCTTCATGAAAATGATCTTAAAGAAGAGCCAGATCTTCTATCACCATGTCATTTATCATGTCATCATCTTGATAACCAAAAATGAGGATAACATTAGGTTCCTTCAAAAATTAGGTTAACCACTAAAAGGTAGATCATGGAAAGTACCAACTTGTATAAAAATGGAATACCGCAGTTTGATGGACAGAAGTATGATTTTTGGAGCATAAGGATGAAGACATATATACAGGCACAGGGATTTCAAGTTTGGCAATCAATTGTAGATGGATACACAACACCAACAGTTCCACTAACAACTAACAAAACAATGAAACTCAGTGAGAATAATTCCAAAGCTACAGATGTACTTTTGAATGGTATTAGTGATACGGTATTCACCAAAGTTGCACATTGTAAATCTGCTAAAGATATTTGGGAAAAGCTTCGAAATATTTATGAAGGAGATACAAAAGTCAAAGCAACAAATCTTTAAACCTACAGAGGTCAGTTCAAACAACTAAAAATGAAGGAAGATGAGAATATTGTAGCCTACTTCTTACGAGTCGATGAAACGGTGAATGCAATCATAGGATTGGGAGAAGAAATCAAAGAATCTATAATTTTTCAAAAAGTACTAAGAGCTCTTCCTATGAGATTCAACCCTAAGATATCAGAACTAGAAGAAATATCGGATCTAAACTCAATAAGCATGGACAAACAGCATGGAATCTTCACAACATATGAAATTAGAACTGAACAGGAAAATCTAGATGTAAAAGAAGAAGCCTTCAAAGCATCCAAAAGATCAAAGAAGAAGAAAAAGGAACAAGAATAATATAGCAGCAGCGACGTCTCAGAAGATGATGAAGAAGTGGCCAACTTCATCAAAATACTGAACAAGGGAACCAACAATAGGTATAGAGGTAAGCTTCCTTTAATTTGTTTTAATTGTGATGGTATTGGTCATTTTTCTAACAAATGTCCTCATAATAAAAAGATCCCCACACTCATTCACCCCCCCTCTAAGTGTGGTAGGTGTGTCCAACAATTGGTATCAGAGCGGGTCTTCACTACAAGCCTTAACAAGCTTGAAGGAGATCCATAGACACACAAATGGATGATGAAGTTCCAATCCTTGATGAGGAAAACTATTCTACTTGGAGAATAGAGATGAGATTACATTTGAAGATAGTGGGAGCAGTGATTTGAAAGGTAGCCATTGGTGGATCAGTTTCATTGAAGAACAAGTGAAAGTTTGCAACTCAAAGGGAAGGAAAGAATAATGATGCATTGGCTCTCAAGACCATTCTTAGTGGACTCTCTAGCCCTATCAAATAGAGCATGGGACAATGCACTTCTGCCAATGATCTATGGCTAAAGCTAGAAGAGACATATCAAATCAAGAAGGAGAAAGAAGATGTTGAAGACCACTCCATCAATATTATCAAAGGTAAAGAATCTCCAAAAACCCTTGATTGTATTATTTCCAAATGTGATCTTGAAAACATTTCATGTGAAGAAAAAGAATCAAGTAATGATAGCACAAAGGAAGATCTTGAAGACATTTCAAATGAAGGCAAAGAATCATGTGATGGTGTTGGTAAGAAGGAAGATATTGAAGGTAAAGAATCTCCAAAGACTCTTGATTGCAATGATTCAAAGTGTGATGATGTTGAATTTTTCTCAAGTGAAGAAGATGATCTAGAAATAGTTTGTGTAAAGTTTGATGATAGTTATTCCATGGAAAGAATAGAAGAAAATCTATTAGAACTTCAAAAGGAAATTGAAGAGGGTTTATATAGATATATAAGTGATCAATTTTATACACAATATAACTATCTTTCGGATAACACTAAGAATTTTCTTAGGAGGAGTCAAAGGTACATCTTGAAGTTAAAGGTAATGCTTAAAGAAAAAGAAGAGAGTTCTAAATTAGAAGAAAAGGAAGAAGAGATCACAAGACTAAAGATTGAAAAATAAGATATGAAGGTAGAGGATGAGATTAACAAAAGTTTTGAAACTATTGTCCATCTCAAGATCCAAATTGAAGAAGCCAAAAGGGTAGAAGAACTTTTGAAGAGTAAAATTAATGAAAAATAAGAGTCATGTTGTAAGTTAGAAGCCGAAATTGTTGACCTTAGAAAGAAGGTAGAGAAGTCAAACAAATTCTTGAATAGCTCAAGAATCTTGGATGAGATATTGGAAAGTCAAAGATCACCATGTGATAAATCAGGTCTTAGATACAAAGGAGAAGATACACATGCTGAAGCAAGCACCTCAAAGAAGCATGAGGTAAGTCCATCAAAGAAGGAAGACAATGTTGCAAAACAACCATCTACACAAGGCAAAGAAAATATCAAAAGAACAAAGAAAGCAAGACATCAAGAAGCTACTTTTGGGACACCAAAGCAAAGGTATGAAAGTATTTTTCATGGGCATTGTTATTCATGTAATGGATATGCTCAAAAATATTTTGAATGTAGATCTTATGAAAAGAGATATAATGGAATATTTTATAACACCATGAGGTGTTGGAGATGTGATCAAGTAGGACACATTGTTGCTCATTGTAACACTATGAGATTCTATAGTTGTAGTGGGTTTGGCCACAAATCCCAGGAGTGATGGAACACAAGAAGAAATTCCATGATAAGGACTTCAGATAGCATGGCTAGAAGAAGGAATGAAGTAAGGAAGGGAGACATCTTTGAAAATATGGATGCTCAGAGCTCAAGTTCTGAGGAGAAGAGACACCTACAGAAGTGGGTGAAGAAGACAGAGCAGCCAGATCAGAATGAAGGACTAAAGGGAAGTTCAAAAGTATCATCTATTGAGGCATATGCGGGTGACAGTGGTGGCAGTCACATACATACGTTGGCTGACCTTGAATAGGTCACGTACATACGCGCTCTGCTGTGAATTAGGTCGTGTATATGTGGTAAAGCCTTCAGAAAAAGGCAATGCACATGAGTTGCAGCTTGATGAGATGATATAACTCTGTGTTGCAGGGTCTAACATTGTTTATTGCAGGTTCTGACACTGTTTGCTGCAAGTTTTCATGGTTCTATGTTAGATCATGTAAGGTGATGATGTAAAATATATCTTGGGTACATGGCACTAACCCATGAGTATCGATTGATGCTGATCAAATGATCATCTATTGGATTATATAAAGTAAAATGTTGGGGTACATGGCTAGTACTTTTTGAAGTTTCATTGATATATCTTATGATGTATTATTGGAAGCATATGTTGGATATCATGGTGCAAAGATTTGGCATATGGATGTGCTACATATCGATACATGTAGTTGGTGAGTTGATGAGATGATCATGTTGTACATCATTGATAGTTGATGCATGATTGGTACACTTCTAGTACATTGGTATAATTACCTACTAGAAGGATGATTGGCACATGTTTTATGGAGGATTTGGCATACATGTATAGGATTAATCATTTTTGTGGTATTGGTGCATGGTGGTGTACATGTTTTGGTACACTCATATATGGCATATGCTTGATGATAATATTATGTTGGTATTACTTGATTAGCACAAAATATTGGTATCTGTTTGATACATGGTTGTGGTACTTGGTTCATGATGGAGACATATCATGAGTGATATGACACATGGTTAGTATATTGGTAGATGCACATGGTTGGCATATTGGTAGATGTACATGGTTGGAATATTGGTGGATGCACATGGTTGGCATATTGGTGGATGCACATGGTTGGCGCATTGGTAGATGCACATGTTGGCATGTTGATGTTTTACTCATGATTCTTTATCTTTGACATATCTTTTGTTTCATAATGGTTGGTATGGCATGAGTTTGATGCATGAATAGCTCCAAGGATCATTATATGGTATCATATTGTTGATCTTGTAGAGAATATAGGAGGAGATATACCCATAGGGGGAGTCATTCTTCTTCCCATGATTCTAGGAGGAGATATTTATCAGATGCATACCTAGAAAAAATCCCTATATTTGAAGAAAGAGCATAGAGGCATAATTCCAGGAGGAGCGATGGTCACAGGGGGAGTATGTTCGATGTATCTTTAGCATTACATCAGAGTGATATCCCTTGTTAAAAAGGGGAGATATTATTCAGAGGAAGATCAAAGGCATTCAGACAGGGGGAGAATCCCCAAGAAGAATTAAATCAAGGGGAGCAACCCCAAGAGGAGAATGACCCTTTGTCATTGATGTCAAAGCGGGAGAGATAGTCACATTGATGTGATTGATGATTATTGATTGGGAGAGATAGTTACATTGAATATTGATGTATAGCATGCCTTATCTACATGTTGACATCAATAATTGGTAATTGGTGAATTGGTGTTGACATCAATGTTGGTATTTCCATCAATGCCAAAGGGGGAGATTGTTGGATCATGTTGTCATTGATGTCAATGGTTTGATTGATTGATGTCATTGATTGATTGATGATTGATGTAATGTAATGTGTATTGTCCTTGATGAGAATGCATAGATGAAGATTGATCAATGATTTTTCATTGATGCGATGAAGATGGATCAATGAGTTGTCATTGATACATGATGCATAGTTGGTGTATATGATGAAGTGGTGGATTGATGCAAAAGATGAATTATTATTTTTTTATCATGATTGACAAAGTGTACAAATGGATGAACTCCAAAGTGGTCCCCTTATGGTGAAATCCCTCACGGAAAGATGCTTTGCGGATTGAGTTATCCTAGAAGAATGGTTGGAGGACCCATGCTTGTATGTGGAATAATGAGATGAAGATCAAGGAAGTTGTTGGTGAAACTATCATAGATGGATAGTGCCTATAATGACATTTCCGGTGGTATGTGGAATGTCACATAACTCCTCACGGTTTGAGAGTTATGGCCTTACGAAGTTGGAGGACCCCCATATGAAGGCTTGAATCCCCCAAGGTCAAAAGAAGTCAAAGTGACCTAAAAGAAGAAATCATTATTTAAATGATAACGTAAAGTGACAAAGTCGATTATTTAAATAATACAAAGAAGTGACAAAATCAAGATGAAATATTTAAAGGATAAAGTATTGGAGAACTTTCTATTTATGGAAAGTTGTTAACCCTAAAATAAGGAAAAGAGGTTACGTAACATAGAAATGGGTTAAGTGACCTAAAAATGGGTTAAGTGACCTAGATGATGAAAGAATAAATAAGAAGCTAGGATCTCTTGTGAAATGTACTTTTAAGATCATCCTTTGTGTGGATCAATGGAGAGATTCTTGTGAAAATATCTTTTGGAGTATTGATGGAGAGCTTCTTGTGAGAGAATATTTGGTATGGATCTCTTGAGCATGATTGAAGATATATTATGAGAAAGAGAGTGTGAGGAGGATCTCATGGATGCATCAAAGTTTTGGCAATGTCGGAAATCTTGACAAAAAAATTCTCGGAGCTTCAGAAACCCAAGTTTATGAGGTATACGCAGGCTGTAATGGGCCAGGGTGCGTACACACACAGTCTGTATGAGGACATGGTGCGTACAGTGGATGGAATGATGAATACTTGTGTTTGAGATGGTGCCAATCTCTTGGATGAAGAGGCGGGTTCCAGATCTACATTCTATGGGCTCAAATATATCACTAAGACACTGGTATGGTTACATTATTGTCTTGATGGATACTATTGTTTGATGTGTTGTGAATTCTTAGGGAATTATTGGTATGGATTCTATGATATGGTTCAGTTTGGATGATTTGGTTGATGGAGTGAGAAGTACTCTTTGGATTCAGTGGTGACATGATTGTTATGGTATACTAGTTGTTTATACATGTTTGAGATAGCATTCATATTGATTTATTGTGGAGCATGAGCAAGCTATTGGAGAGCTTGGAGATGTTATGATTGGCTGGTGGTCAGATTGGACAGCCAGAGACATAAGAAAATGATATATTGATTACATGGAATTTGAGTTGATCTTGAAGGAAAAACCCTAAAGGTATATGCAAGTTGTTGTATACACTGGCCACGTGCATATGCGGGCTATAGTGAGATAGGGCGCGTACACACGCTGACTGCACTACTAACAGGTCGCGTACACATGCTGACTGCACTACTAACAGGTCACGTACCTGTTGACAGATTGATATCTGTTGAGGATTTTTGCCTCATCTCAGTTGGTGCTGAGGGTGTAAGTTGAGTCTTGCATTATAGAGTCGGTGCTCGTGTAGAGTTTTACTATATTCAGTTGTTGCTGGAAACCCCCGGATTGTTGTCCATAATAAAAAGAAAAAATGTACTTACATCTAGTGCTTTTTTTTTTCCTTGTGGTGATGACTTGTTGATGATATATTGTTGATATATGTTCACATCTAACTGGTTATAAATGACAGCAATAGGTAATGAGTAAATATTGAATATTAATTAAGGTGTTTTGTGTAAGAGGGAAGTTTTGGGAAAAAGAGCCCCACACTCATTCACCCCCCCTCTAAGTGTGGTAGGTGTTTCCAACACTCCTTTGTTTTGAAACTTTATCTTGTCTATTTCTCATGATAACATGGCTTGCAAAAAGTGTCCATAGGTTTTGAGATCCTTGGAATATTTCTTATTAATTGTGTCTTGTTAAGTTTTACTAGATTTTCAAAGTTTATATGACCCATACTTCTATGCCATAACTAACTTTCATTTACTTGTCCCATAGAACATTTTTTTCCTTTGACTTCATCGAGAACATATACATTGCTCAGGGTTTTTTTTTCCGTTTTCTACCAATATTCCTAAAACTACTTTCCTCATCTCACACATTTTAGAATTAAATGTTAGGTTGTAACCTTGATCACACATTTTACTAACACTTAGAAGATTATGTTTTTACCCTTCAAAATACAAGACATTCTATGTTTTAGTCTTTCCATCATCAAGACTAATGGTTCCTTTTCCCTATCCTTGAAAAAGTATTATCCCCAAAGGTAACACTACCACATTTTTCTTCCTTTAGGGTGAGAAGTTTATTTTGATTCCATTTCATGTGTTTTTAACATCCACTATCAATGTACCATTGGCTTCCTTTGGCTTGAGCATACTTTGCAAGTCCACATTCTTCCTTCTTTGGCTCTTCTTGCTTCTTTTTCCACACATTTTTGTATTCTTCTCTATGCTTGGTAAGAACATATTCTTCCTTGTTTTGTTTACAATACTTTATTATGATACTTCTACAATCACATGCTATGTTCCCATAGTTATTGCACTTATATCATTCATTGTTGTAATCAAGTAGGGGACAAAATAAATTGTATCTTCTATCAACAAACCCATGAGAACTTTTGGTTTTGTTTCTCACATAATCATTATTTGAGATTTTATAAGAACCTATATTTATATCTATCAAATGATCACTTCTTGCATAAGATCTACAATCTATTGCTCTATGACCAAAATTATTGCAAGAAAAACAATATAGACAAGAAAGAGATTTTGGTACCAATTTGTGAAAGGCCTTCTTGGTGGAACAACTCTTTTGAACTCATTCTTGTTATTATTATGAGAAGACTCAAGTTCTTACTAATCGTGATTTCCTTTCCTGTTGTTTCTTTCATTATTTATGGTGTTATCACTAGAAGTTTTTCTTAGACTTCTTTAAGAACAAGCTTAATACCCATCAGAATTTGAAAAATTAAATCAATTTAAATTGGGTGGATCAAAAAGAAAGAACAAGAAAGAGGGCAACAATTTGAATGTAGATCATTGATCTACCATTGGGCATGCAGTCAAAACATTATGCATATTGAAGGAAATCAACCTAAATCATCGGGTTAAGAGATTATATGATGATGATTAGAAGAAAGGAAAGTGAACAAAAAGAAGAATGTCCACTAAACATGGATCCTCTCTGCAGGATAGATTGAAAAATGCTTGAACAAAAACAATGATTAACAGGCCTGCTACAGCAGATCATTTGTTGCTCAGGCATACATTAATCAAATGCAACCTTTGATCCTCAAAACATGCAAAATATTCAAGCAAGAAGACAACAAAATAAATTGAAAACAAATAAGACAATCTAAGAAACATCTCTCATGAATCTTTAATGGGAGAAAAATGTGATTAAAAACAAGCACTCAGGCTTACAAATAAGAAGCTAAACGACTCCTCAAGATCTCTCCCCTTTTGGATAATGAACTCAAAAAAAAAACTCCTATATATAGTGCATCATCCTTCCTACCCTAAAGAGTTAGAATCCCAATTGGTTTCATTGAATTCCCTTTTCTGTCGGAGTTGTTACAACAAGGTGAAACAAAAAATCCACCTAGCTCCTATTTTTTTGGATCTTGTCTATTGTGATACATTCCTTTTGAATCAGGTCATGCTGCTTGATCTAGTGATAGAACACATGTCCCTCATGTCCAAATTCCTCGTACAAATCCATTTAAACCCCCTCATACATGTGACATCCCTCCTACAGCTCAGATTTATCAAACTGTTAGAGTTTCCAATGCAATTTTAGGATTCGCTGTAAACTTTCTTGTAGATGATGATTTCAATTTTTCTCCCAAACGCCCAACTGGGTCAGACTGAGTTTCAGTCAGCAATTCCAATATACTATTATTCATCTCCAAAGAAAATTCTATAAGAACCCAGATCAACATTTAAAAGGTATGATGAAAAAATTACTATGTTGTGTACTAATTCGCTACAAAATGTCCCAAAATTACCAGTCTGCAGTGCCTTTGACAGCATGCGCTGTGAACTTTCCTGTAGGTTCCTTTTTACCTCCAAAACGATTCCAACCTTTAAAAATTGCATAGTAAGTTGGGAAAACCCTTCTAGAGCTTGCTACAAACCTCTTGAAACATGAAGTAACCTTTAGAAATCATATGAATATGGTAATCTTAGCTCAAGACCCAAAATCATTACTCAGGTTGTAATTTTATGCAAAGTATGAACCATGACAAAAATGATGCTAATATGAAATATTTTTCTATATTCATATTTTCCTGGTACTCCTAGTATCCACCTTAGCCAATATAGCTAGATTCATTTTTGCTACTTTCTCTTTGAAGGGATAAAACTCTGCTTTCAATTTCCTGATATCAGCTTGGAATTCTCTCTTTTGTTTATACACATTCTTAAGTTTCCTATGAAGGGGTATAGACCTCTTAGCCATGTATATTTATTTATCAATAGTCTTCTCATATAGGTCTAAATATCCTTCAGCTTGATTCGAGCCTCTAAATTTTCCTTCTTCAATTTGTCATTTTCAGTTATTACATCCTTAATTTGCCTCCTGAGTCTTCTTATGATAGTTTGTTATGAGATATGTAATAAAAACATGAAATTTAGGGTTTGTTTACATAGTTGGCACAATTTAGGGTTTACTTGAATGAATAATTTATGCACATAAATAGTGTGAGGATGAACAAGCTGCAAGTAGGAAGTGAGAAAAGAGAAGCAAAAATTAAACTAGATGAAACTGCAGACAAGTAGGAATTGAAGAAAATATGTGTAAAATAAATGGTTTGTATCAGACTTGTTAAATTCGCAGCGCCAGTTTGAGTGCACAATTTTCTCTATCAAAAAACAAAGTGTTCACAACGCCAGTTTACAGTGCACAATAATATAGTGGATGAGGTTAATATTGCAAGAGAAAACTACAATTTTCTCTTTTTGGTATAGTATAACAAACTTGAATATTGCCAAAGTTTAGGATACCAATAATGTAGGATTTTGATAAGTGAAAAGAGTTTCCAATGAAGAAAATATGCAACAGTTTGCAGCAATATACAATGGTTACAAGAAAGAAATATATTCTTTCATTTGGATGATGAGAATAGGTAACAAAACACTGCATGGAGGCTTTAAACTGAGAGACATATATGACCAAAACTTTCCCTCTTATGCTAATGATGACAACCACCATCATGAATGAAAGACTTTTGTAATTGTACTCTGATCATATTTCTAGACCTTGACTCATGTACATCCTATGTGTTAACTTTTGGCTCCAAAGGGGATAGAGATCTCCCTGTGAGGCTCCAAGAACATGACAGTTCCAATACCTTATCCATTGATCCTTGAAAAAACAAAGAAATGAGAGATCCTTTCTCATTTATTGAAATCTAAAAATACTCTCACACTTCAACTTGACCACACTATGCAAACTGAAGGAAATTCTCAAAAGGAGATCTTATTTATGTACACCTACTCTAATCTAGAACAAAACTCTAATCAAGTGTATACAAATTTCCACTCTAACCATTCAAGCAATTGACTGGCCAACTGAAATATTTGCATATATTTTTTTAGAATAAAGACTTGAAACTGAATCAACAACTCATCATAAACTTGAACTCTAATTTTACACTCAAATTGTGGTAAAAAACTTTCATGGCTGAAATCCTCTAAATAAGATGCTACAGGATCGTGGGAGGCATGAAAGCCAAATATTAATTGATAATGAATAATGCATACCTCAATCTGGCTTCATAACTGAATTGATCCTCCACAATTTTTTCTTCATGGCTGAAAGTTTTTTGCATGTTTTATATTTTAATGAAAGCATAAGGTATTAGTTTTGATTCTCCATGTGATCCATAAGAATAAAAGGAACTCCCTCCATTGTTGATCTTTTCTTCTTATGGCTTAAGGAAATCATTTTCAAACTTGATGAAATCTTGGATCTGTTGTTCAACATTTCGAGAAGAAAGGAGAACTACTTGTTCATGATATTAAACAATGCCATATGAGTGTATATGAGGATTGTTCAATGGTTCATCATCACTTGTTTTAGCCAAGCTATCATCTTCAATATCAGATTTTTTTTTAGTTTCAATCTCCTCTTGCATAGAAGAGTTTGAAATTTCTTCTACAAAAGCTAACTCTTCTTTAATATCCTTTTCAACAATATCTTTATAAATCTCATCACAAGAGATTCATTCTACTGTATGTTGACTACAAGACTCAAACTGTTCACAACAATGTTCAAGAAGTATACCAGCAGAATAATACGTTTTACAACATTTGTTGAAAGAAACATGGAAATCTCTTAAGGAACATATGCTAGAATAAGGAAGAGAAAAATACCATTCTCATGCATCACCCTTTAAAGAGTACATGAACATTTTCATCAATACATCCTCATGAAGTATGCCTATTTGATCTGTGCATTGATGAAATGTAACAATATGTTGGGAAGGATTATCCTCCTTCTCTTCTTTGAAAACAAGAAGATAATCCATCCATTCTGATGGAGGAGGAACTAGATTTGGAAAACTAGGTGTTGAGGGGTCTGAGATCCCTTTAAATCAACACCAGGAACCAAACCCACATAAGAGGCCCAATTAGAATTGTAAGCATTTGATGAGTGGTAAGATTCTCCATATTTGTGATCTGGTTGGAAATATTGATGGGCTTTAATTGTGACTGATAGATATTTATTTTCTGTGAAACCTTTCCTTAGGCTATGCAGTTCTCTTTTTGGTTCTTTTCTAGCATTTGTAACAAAATAAAGATGGAGCTTAAACTAAATGGAAGAGGGAAGTTAATATATGTTGGAGAAAGATGGGTTTTGGGATAACCTTTATACCTTAGAATGCAGACGAGGACGATCTAAACTAATTCAAACTAGCAAAAATACCATTTCGACTTGTAGACATTAAACATCATATGAGATAACAGTTACAGAAAGAGAATATATACGCGACAAGGAGTTAGTGCAGGAAAAGTAATTTTCAATGCTCTATTATCAATCACATGTTAACACAATCGATTTCTATTCATCAACTAGAATAAAAGAATTGTCACAGCATTATAAGATAACTTTAATAACATATACAACAACTCTTACCCAATACAGCTCAAAAAATATTGAATTCGAAGATAGAGATAATCCCCCTCATTCCAGTCACATTTACACCTCATATGAAAGAAGTGTCTTTTGTTATAAACAAAACTTCTTAATTAAAATAATTTGCACATAAATAATTCTCTTACAATATTCTAGAAAAATCCTTTCTCTCCAAAACCATCGAACTTGTGCACAAGGTCGATGCCATTATTTATAAAAATAACTAAAATAAAAATAGGTACTAAAGTTGTGTTAAGTCAAGAAAATGACACATGGCAGACTTTATCTATATGTTCTCTTTTTCTTCTCTTTAGATCATCTGGTCGTTTTACTAAAGTGGATCATTCCTCTTGTACTATGACCATCTACAGAAGAGATCTTCGCATGTATTAGCATATGGGAACCTGTGTTGATCCATCGGAGCAGAGAGGACCTACTTCATCTCAATTGCCCATTATTTGTACTTGATTAGTTTGACACTCAAGCGTTGTAAGACTGCGATAGATTTAATCAGAGGCTCCATGAACCTCTTGACTTGACCCGGGATCATGCTTGAAATCTGTGAAATATTTGTTTCTCATACCTGCTCTTTCTCTTCATGCCTCTTAAATATGTCACGTAAATCGACAAATTCCTCCAGTGGACCAAACTCTGGAAAGTTGATATTCCTCATTTCCTGATTGATTTTATCCCAAATTTTCTCACACTCTTCCCATCTTTCCTGTATTTTTCGCTCAAGTTCCTGGACCATGCTTAACCAGTGTTCAGTTTCTTTCCTCATTTTGGTGATGTTTTTGTCCATCAACACTTGAATTCCATGTTGTTTTGTATCTCGAACCAACTGTACTTTGTTTATGTAGTCTATTTGTTCTAAGGCTTGATGTGCCTTCTCATACCATTGTTGCATGTCTTTACAGGTTGTCAGCCCCATGAAGGTATCTTATTGGAAATCAGCTATGTGAGGGATGAAGAGGTCTCTCTCCCTTATGAAGTTTTCATACATGTCTCGGAACTCACACTTCAAGAGTACCACCACCTATGTTGAGTTTTGGTAATACTTCGCTTGATGTCGCAGATGGTCTAGTTCTTTATTCATGGAGACTACCTCCCTTTCATTCCTTTTTTCCCTATCTAAAGTGGCATTAGTTATGGCCATCCTTGCTTCGATTAGCTCAGTCATCTTATCACTTCCCATGTCAAACATTGTCTCCTCTTTTGTTATGAAAAGTGTGCTATCGAGTGTGAGCTTCATTTTCTTGATTGTTCTTCTCATCACAACTTTCCTTTTTCTGTCATAAGAAATTTCCTATATGTTAGCGACTTCGTCTACTGGTTTAGGAATCTTTTGATCTCCCAAGGACAAAGTATTTCCTAGGCTTCCCATTGTATAGAGGTGTTCCATGGAATTTTCTCTATCCCTTTCAAGGGTAGGCGCCCGACCTCCTTCTTTCTCAATTAGTGATTTTTGTGGTGATGTTGTTGCATCAGCTTGTTTTGTTCCATGGATTGGTTCGCTTGGTTCCCTAGTAGGGGAATTTTCTGTATATTTTGGAGACTTGGCCTTCTACCTCTTCTTGTCGGCTAAGGGGGTATTTTTCCTAGATGGAGAAGTAGACGAAGGATCGATTTTGGCTAAGATTTCAGCCATTGGGATGTCGATTTCTAGCTGCCCCATTCCTTCTTATTTTTCACCTATATCCAAGTCGTTCTTAGAGATGTCATCCTAAGGATGTGTTCCCATATGATTTAGAAACACATTTCCAAGAGTTTTGCTAGCCTCATGGTCGCCTTAATCAGGATTTGGGACCAAATCATCAGAAGATGGAGCAGATGTTTCCCCTAGTTCCTCCTCCTGCATGATTGGTACAAGGGTTATGCACGAAGGTTTTAAACCTTCCTCATAATTATATATGGTGATTAAATCTATGAGGATTGTAGGCATACCTATCCCACTTAACGCTCCCGTTGACCTTCATTGAGTTGTACTAGTCACTAGGGATCCTGCCTGTGGTGACATAGGGATGGTTTTTTCTTGGTTAGAACTCTCTTCCGGTGGAATTGTCTTTGAATTGTTTAGTTCTACCTCGTCATTTGTATCGGCCTAGGTAATTATAAAAGGTCCTATCAAAGGATTAAGTGGGGGATTTTCCCCTAATATTTTCATGGCTCTCTCGGCTTCTTATAGTAATAATTTCCCCCTTATATGTGCCTCTGCCACTTCTGTTGCTATGTTTTCTTCTCTTACCCTGAGAGATTCTTGAGTTATGTGCTCTATTGTCTCAACATGTTCATCCATGGTCATCGCTTTGAATTTGGTCATATTTGGGTTATCCCTTCTATAGAGCACTTCCTCCTAGTCTTGGGTGCCCTTGGTAAATATCTCATCTTCGAAGTTATCAGGAGCATATGTCCAACATGAGGACACTTGCAACGCATGTTGGAGTACCAAGAATTTTGGATCATGCTTGCAAAATCATCCTGTGGGGAACTGATACTCAATATGACTCAATCCTTCTTGTTTTTCCTATGCAATGTCTTTTACCATGTAAAACTTGATATGAAAACCATAGGGTATGAAATCCCTCTTCTTATCCTTTACCAAAGATGCATTATGGCCTTGCAGAATGGCATGGTAGAAAATGTCTCCCAATGTTTTATGGTCTAGGACATGAACTAGGATTAGGTGCGGTGCACCATTAGCCCCTAACACTTCGATATAAGTGCTTGTTTATTCAAAATACCAATGGCCAACTTTGGAAATCATCTTTTTAGCTACCACTGAAAGCCTTGGGCATTCTTTTCTAAATATAATGAAGTGTACTCGGGCTATGAACTCATCACATATCATGGTGTAAAACAATTTGTACCTATTTTCCCATAGAATGATGAAATAAACATGCATGGGTAACTCGGTGACATGCCAACTTAAATTCATACCTACGAAAAATTTATGCATTCATATTACGTCCAACAGGTACGATGCCATGTGGAAAATCGATGTTTCTCCATATTTTGGTTTCTAGGCCTGTAGTATGTTGATACTCAGCTATTTGGAAATGATGGCTCCCCAATTGAAACTGCTCTCGGAGATTTCCATAGTTACACATACTAAGGGAATCCATGCTTCTGAAAACTTTGAGCAATATTTTTCCCCATACAATTGGTAGATCAAAGACATTAAGTACATATAAGGTTCTTTGAGGTTTACCATGTCATACCAGCCATTGCTCTTGTTTTTGAACTTGTTATCTTATTTCCACCACGAGGCTAGTAACTTGTTGGTGTCATGGAACTCATAAAACTTGGCCACAAATTATGTATTGAGTCTCTCCTCTGGTTTTTTGAGTTTGTAGTATTTTTGTACCTCTAGTGGAATAAATACACCTACACATTCGCCCTCCCCATTATTGATCATGAATTTCATCATGTCTACGTGGTCAATTATCCATCCTAGGGTTTCGATTGTAGGACTGGGGTTAGGTAGGCCACAATATAAAAATATGATCGCCTAATGTTCAAGAAATCCTGGTCATCCAATATCCTAACATCTAAGTTGTTGTGAGGTGTAAACTCAGAGTAATCTTCCTGATTGATTTTGTTAAAAAGATCCCCCTAATGTGGGAGCATTACTCTATATCTCGTGCTCACCTCTGTGTCTCCAAACACTAGAAGATTGGTAAACTATTTCTTAGTGGAATTTTGGATGACTGACTCTGTTTTTGAAATGAAATCAAGTTCTCTTGTGGTCACCAGTGTATGTTACAAGGAAAATATATCTATGGCTAGGGGTAAACCACAACTGACGGAAATTAATTCAAAAATCAACTCTATTCTCAAGTATTCTATATAAACAAATATGATAGCAAGACAAGATAAAAGGCCTACCTTGTCTAGACGTTCGATGAAGTCCACCATTGAGCACTTGACCCAAAGAAATATACCTGCAACTAGTCCTCAACAAACAAGCAAAGCAAGCATATGGTGATAATAAATGATGTTAGCACATTCAATAGAATAATCCATTAATAAACATGACAAATACGCCCATGGAATAATAATTCAAATATTTTCAAGATATCAATTGGAAGGGCAAAGAGTATTTCTATTAATATATGATCAGTAGAAGTGAAAATGTTACAGACTTCCGTGTCAGTAATGTTTGGAACTGAGAAACTAAGTTCCTTCCAGTTGCGCCTCCACCACTTCAATCCTCCACCAAAGGTAAGATCATAGAAGAGAGAAAATGAAGTTCTCAATCAATAAGGGAAGAGATTGGGGGTTGAACACTATGTTCAGACTTAAAGGACAAAGGGATGCAGACTCAATATGAAGTAAATAATTTATCCAGAGTAACTTTTCTCTCAAAGTTGAATTATTTCTCCTCCTCTCCATAGCTCGGAATTGGCCCATTTATATCCTTCAAATGGAACTGAAGGGCTGAGTCAGAACGTTTCCAGTATATGGAAGGCCAAGTATCATAGATCGCATGTCGTGACATGGAAACCCGACACCATTTTTCATGTATGGGCACAAATCCCGATGTACGTGAGTTGTAGTGGTGCAACCTGTGTATACGCATGATGTATAGTAGGCAAGGTGCGTACATGTGGAAAAATGTATCTTTTAGCTCCGAGATTTTGCAAAAAATGGACAAAAAGTCTACATAGGGAAATGGAAAATGTTCCTCTGTGCAAGATTGCATAGGGTGAGGAAAATATTGATATAACAAATGCCCCCTAATGTGCAAGGTCAAAGGAGTATCTGTGATGGCCGAAATACATTATAAAAACCTAGAAGTGGAGTGATGGGGAACCAGCTTGAAGAACTGGTTGCTCATTACATTTTTCACTGACTTTGCATACATGGATGCCAATTTGAATTACATTGCATGTGAAAATGTACCAAAAAATTGTCCATGGTCATGAGTAGGAAAATACAAATGCAGTTACATGCCATAGGCTATCATAGTCACAAACAAGTCCCAGTAGAACTAGTATCAGAATCAATCTGAAGATATCTGTATACAATGGAGTACAATATGATCTCCCATGATCACTAAATTCATATAGGTATTGATCCAATGAAAAGGAAGCAACAACTGAGGAAAGTTGTGGCCACATATTGATGTCTTCAAGTCTTCTACACAATATACCAAAGGTGCAAGTCTACATTATGTGAATAAAGGAGTTGAGGTCGAACATAATGAGAGATCGTTTGATTATCGGTCATTGAGATATATTGTTAACAAACGCAAGACAACCTACCAATAATGAAAGTAGGTATCAAGGAACCAAGTACATTATTACAAGTGTGAATAAAGGAGTCAGAGTCGAACACTTGAAGAATCCATTGATAAGGAGACATTGATGTATTCCCAATTGTCGATGGTGAGAGAACCTGCCACTAATGACTGCAAGCCTCAAGGTACTCATAAGACTCTAGGTCTCATTTCCAGAATAGATGCATTGAATTCGATGGAAGGAGACCTGTTGAAAAGAGAGCATTAAGGAATATCTCATCATTCAACATGAGGTACAAAGTAGGAGCTTCATGATTTGGAGGAAATCGGACAAAGAACATGTTCATGAACCAACGACCCTATGTGTCTTCCATTTGTGCCAAGTGCAAGGAGTACATGAAAAAGACCTCTGAATATCAGTCAATTAGGAAAACTGTTGACAAAGGTGAGGAAACCACCAATAAGGCTAATGGCATCCAAGACACTACACGAATTCTAATGTATGCATATATGTCTTGTTGTCGAACACAAGGGAAACCACCCAGCCAATGACCAATGATGAAATGTTGATTTTGGGGTTCAAGGTTACCTACCAATGATGAAAGAAGGGGCAGGGTGCATGATAGGACTACAATATCATGTGATTCTGAGACAAACTGAGGGTATGGCCAACATGCAAAGTCAAGAGTTCTGAGGAATGGCCAAAACTAGTTGATATAATTCCTTTGAAAAGGAGCATGAGACATATGGAAGACTCTGGTAGCATAGACTTAATGATGAAACCATAATATGGAGGAGGCATCAATGAAATTATCCATAGGGACTGGAAGAGTAACCAGTGGGTAGAGAAGACTCTGTAACGAGATCAGCTTCCTAGAGTCATGCTAAACCCAAAATTATGATGACAAATGGACTTGATAACTTTGTGTTATGTTCAAAGGAAACACAATTGTTGTCAATATAAGATAATACTCCCTTCCCGCCCTTATGTTTTTGTTTTTTCATAGACAAATGAATGTTATGATATAGAGGAGGAAACGAGTGTCACAAGTAAGAAAAACTAGTTCCAGTAGTGGAACGTACCTATGCTCAATGCAAGGAGATGCATGCAGGAGATGGACACTCAGGGGAATGTTCCCTCCTAGGTATAGGGTGTCAAATTGAGAAGGATATAAACGAGGCTCTTCTTGGTTGAGGATGAAAAACTGCTGAGGCAAACGGTTTATAACGCAAAGCGAGAACTAACTATAGGCTCAATACTGCAAGCAAGGGCATGAGATGCAATCACAACTTAACACCAAAAAATGTCCTTTTCTTGATCTTTATTCTAGTTGGTGTGAAAAAGGGATAAACTTGTACCAAATAGACATCCTTTCAAATCCAATTTATGAGTGTGAAAGAGACAAGTTCACTCGGCAATCTTTTCAGTTTTTAAAAACAAGTTGGAAAAGAGCTTAAATTAAACTTGGTTGGGAGTCTTAGAGGTATATGGTAGCATGTTTATGAGTGAGAAATGTGGATCAACATAAAGTCATGTATTAACTATAAGGGACTCCCGGTCCTAAGGGAAAAAACTATGCATGGGAACCAAATGAAGCAGAGGATCCAACTAGGGCACCCATGTTTGGTAAGTCTCTACCACTTGATAACAACATGTCTTATAGCAGATGGAAGGTTCTTTGTCGCAACAAAAGGTTTCGTACCTAAGAAAAAAAAATGACAATTATAGGACAATGCAAAAGTGCATGGTGAAATGGATACCTATCCTATATGGTGGGTAGTGAAAATACCTGCCCGTGGTTACGAACAGTCAACATAACATTGAAATATGCAAGAATCCCTGGTGAAAACTACAAAAACCAACTCAATCCACTACTATATTAGTCCATTAGGAAAAAAAATGACTCAAAACTATAGAAAGTGGGTAAAAACTGTTATAAATAGTAACCAAACCAAAAATTACTATGTCATTTTGACTTTTTACCCAAATAGTGAAAATTGGACCAAATTACCTACAATCTTCAACTGGTGATTGCGGGAGCGTTGGGCGAAGAAATCAGAAACTGTCTGGACCAGGTAATTCCTCTTCCCCTCCTATTCCTTTCTAGTGGATTAAATTTTTAAATTAGGTTTCAAATTTTGAGTAAATTAGGGCGCAAATTGAGTAATTCGGTGTACGTAGGCTACCATTCATCGGCTCGCGTATATGCAAGGTTATACATGACTGTGTAAAATACATGGCACATGTACTCATTTCTATATGCGACTGTAAATGAAGCATCCTGCGTACAAGTCCGTAATCAATGATTTCTATGGTTGCTAACTCAAAAATCGACTTTTAACTTGCAGGATGGTGCTAGACTGGAGGGAAAGGGAGCACGAGGAGGTAGATGTTGTTGTGGACAGAGATCCAGGGGCCCAAATGGCCTTGAAAATATGTGGATTGTATAAATTTTGACCACTCAAAGGGATGAGGGTCCAAGTGAGGTTGATGAGATACTTGTGGATTACTGGGATACTGACAATGAGAGCTTCAACTTCAATGGGAAACCATTGAGGATTGAATTCAAGGATATATACTTTTTGAATGTGTTATCATGCTGGGGTGAGGTGGTGAGCCTAAAATACTAGGGAGCTAAGAGTGGTATGAAAATAGAGGAGTACATAGATGCTCACTGTGTAACAAGGACCCCGAAGGTCGGGAGGTAACTCCCCATTCAAGCGATAAAAAATCTCAGCCTCAAGATTGTTGTCCTCATGTTGAATAGGATCACAGGATCGACTTCGTTTCACTAGGCATCGAGGTCACTCATGTTCTATGTGGTAGATTGTTTGAGACCCACAGTATATGATTGGTGTACCTCACTACTGGCTAATATGAAGAGCTAGTTGACATAGTGCAAACAGGGTAGCAAGAGGAACTTTGGGTTTGCCTGTATCTTATGCATATTTTTCTTTGAGCGGGTTCCAGGTTTGGGACCTAGAGTTGAGATTCTTCCAACAGGACCTCGTGATCCATCCATGGCATGATGGACTGAGGTAATGAGACGAAAAGGGGGAGGTAGGGTGCCCACACCCTACAATGAGGATTTATTCTACCAGTGGAGGCGACAGGTGATTTCTCTAGATGACTACCACTATGCAAGGATTGACCTCAGAGGGGACCCTGACATGCCACTGCCACCAGGGACTGCCTACAGGGACATAGGTATGCCAAATGTTTTTAAATATTTCATTTTTTTTGTAAATTTCTATAGTAAAACAAAAATATTTTTAGATGATGCTTAATTACTAACTAGACACTTGTGTGACATAGACATGGGTCTGCGATGGCTGGATGGGCTTTCCCGACATCATCGAAGGCACCGGGGAGATGAGGCGGTGGGAGGAGAAGCGGAGAGAGTCCTTCAAAATGTGCAGGGAAACCTGTCTCATTTGACTCATAGGATTTTGATGGTTTAGGTAGAGGATCTGTCAGAGGCCATGCAATGACAAGTGGTTGGTGTGCCTAGATATTGGGTGTGACTCTTTCGGCATATCACAAACTCCATAGTTTTTTATCATGAAACACATCGGGCGCCACAGGAGTAGATGTCCTGGATATTTTATTATCGGTTGTATATGTGTATTGAGGGTGTTAGCCCCAATTTTGTACTATAAACAACATTTTTTTGAAATATATATAAAACATGGATCTTCGTCTTTACTTATTTTACAATGTGTTCATTGATGAGATGGTTTTCTTTTATTTATTTATGTGACAAATTCCAATCTAAAATGATATTAGCATAAGCATCAAATATATAATTAGAACTCCTAGGTATGTGATAATAAGTAATAAAATCAAACTGTCATTCTAAAATACGTACCCATAGGAATTGTCAGAGTAAAGTAGGATCACGCACGCGGTAACTGTCATTCAGCTGACATACTACTAACTAGGAATCCAGGTGAACCTCTAAAGAGAGAATAACATGTGAGATAGCATCGCGAAAAATTTCTATAACGACGCTATATTTGGCCACATTATTTATGGATGGCCATAGGCATACGCCATTTGAAGACACTAGTATACCCTCGGGTGATTAAACCACCCAAGCGGTGGAAGACAAGTTATGTGTATGACAACTGACTCCTTATGCAAATCCTAGGTAGACCGAAGACTCCGTTGACATCTACCAACCAAGGGAAAAGTCGATAAGAAAGATGAAGATGGAAAAGAAAGGGAAAATATATATACACTAAATTACATTAGTATACAAAGAGTTCCACCCAATCTTGGGGCTCAAGCGTAATATATTTTCAAGTAGATCCCATTTTTGGGCTCGACCAACATATTCCCTTCATAATAGTCTAACTCATAGGATCCTTTTTCTAAGACATGTCACATGATATAGGTACTGTGCCACATGGGTTTAAAATTGTCTACCCCCAGCGGTTCTTTGGCTTGATAATATAAGAGGACCAAGTCACCCTCAGTGTATAACTGAGGACAAAAATACTTATCATACTGAACCTTGACACATATTTTGTTCACCTCGATAGTCGTAGAGGCGTCCCAACACTGCTTGTCAAGACTCTCTAGTTGTACAAGGCATCGCTTGATATTGGAAGTGTCATGTAGGAGCACGACTGCCAAATTAAGAGAATGGATTTCACATTCAATAGATAATATAGACTCCACACCATGTACTAACTGGAAAGGGGAAAAACTAGTGGCATTCTTGACAAAGGTTTGGTATGCCCAGAGTGCAGGATATAGCATAATGTGCCAGTTAGACTTACTTTGGCTAACAGTTTTCTACAAAATGGTCTTGAGAGACTTGTTGATGGCCTTTACCTATCCATTTTCCTGGGGGTAATAAGGGGAAGAAGGACCATGTTTAAACCCCAACTTAGATGCTAGCTCTACCATCATTTCATTCTGAAAGTGACTGCCATGATTAGTGACAATCTCACTCGGGATACTAAACCGAGTGATAATTGGATTGAATACGAAGAAGGTGACAGTATTCCCATCAGATTTTATTTTAGGCATGGCCTCGACCCACTTATTAAAGTAGTTGATGACCACAATAATGTGTTAATTCCTCCCAACCGAAGTTGGGTTGCAATCCACGAAGTCCACCCCCCACTTGGTAAAGGGACCGATGGTAATGACTGAGTGAAGAGGGGTTGGATGCGAGCGCATTTTTTGAGTGAACGCCTGGTAGGGGTGTCACTTATTAACCTCTTCAACACAATATTTAAAGATAGATGGCCAGAAATAATCGGCTCACAAAATTTTCCAGATTGTCGCAAGCCCGGATAAATGACCACCACAAGCCCCACTATGGAAATTGTTTAGGACTGACTCGACTTCCTCGTGAGTTAAAAAATGATGCAGGATATTTTCTATTTTTTGTTGATACAAAGTGTCACTGAAGATAGTGTAATTCTTAGCCTGGTATCGTACATGTTGTTGGTCATCTCGCGAGAGATGCTGAGGGAACTTCAAGGTTTGAAGATAGAGAACAATGTATCCATACTAGGGGTCAGATGAAGAGACAAGGAAAATGTCTTCATCCACAAATGAATCAACATGGATAGCATCCTCATCGAGTCGTGGAAAGTTGGATATTAACTCCGCGAAGACTAGTGATTTCTTGGATTTTGCATAAGCGAAATCGAGATCAAATTCTTGTAAAATGACAATCCATTTATTATATTTTCCCCCTATGATACACTTGGTAAGGACATATTGAAATGGATTACTTCGGCCACCATAGTAGTCTTGCAAGGAAATATATAATGACGTAAACGTTGGACTGCGTGAACGGAAGCCAAAGCTATATTTTTCAATGTAAGAATAATTAAGCTCGGGACCGACTAAGTTTCGACTAAGATAGTATATGACGTGCTCTCAGAGCTCATCATCCTCCTGAACCAAAACCATACCAATCGTCTCCTCAGATGTGGTGATATAAAGCAAGTAATCCCTATTGTAGTTAGGAGACTTCAACAGAGGCATCGATACCAAGGCTTTCTTCAAATTAGCATCGAAGGACTCCTAGGCTCTCTTATCCCAGATAAACGGGGTGTCCTTCTTCAAAATACGCATGAAAACCTTAGTGATATTGGCATAGTTTACTATAAACCAACATAAAAATTTAGATTTCCCCTTTAAACCTTGAAGTTGTCGAATAGTGAACGAGGGACGAAATCAAAGTATTTCCTCAACCTTTAAAGGATCTACCATGATCCCAGTCTCAGAAACTAGAAATCCCAAAAGACGACCAGACTTAACGCAAAATATGCACTTATGAGGGTTTAATCGGATTCTATAGTAATGATTGTTGATGTTTGGAGAACATCAGGAACACATTCTCTAAAGATAATAATTAATAATATAATTATTATTGATTATTAAATATAATATATAATAAGTAAATGATAATAAGAAGTAGTTATTGATTATTCAAGGGACACATCCTTTCATGGATGGTCACCTTATGTTCCCAATATATGGAACACTCATTATTGGAATAAAATATCTAATATCTCTCATATCTCATATGAATAAAAACCAGCTGAGATAGACACACTAGATTGATGTGAAGCATGTGTTGAGATACTTGCTAGGAACAGTTCGACATGGTCTGAGATATACTTCCAATATTGATATGATATGGTAGGAATATATTGACTCTGATTGGGCAAGGAGCATGTTATCACCCTATAAATTATAGGATCAACTGGTGACTGGAATATTAACTCTCTCTAGTGTTTTTTGCTGACAAATGATTTTTCATTCTGCAAATAAAAAAGAAAAGAAAAGAAAGAAAAAGGAAGAAAAGAAAAAAAGAAAAGAAAGAAAAGAAAAAAGAAAAGAAAGAAAAAGAAAGAAAAGAAAAATAAAAGAGGGAATAAAAGAATTTCAATAAAGCCCCATGCAATAATAGTAACTTGGTCCATACCTTTCAAGCATGGACAAGTTCTTTTTAAATTGATGTTGATAGGGTTAGTGAATAAGTTTGGCTAAACCGTTTAATCTTAGCCAAAGTATCTAGGTTAGATTAGTGAATAAATCTGGCCAGACTATCTAATCTTGGTCAGATAGCCCCAGGGTAGAGTAAGTTCTTAGCCCAACAGTCTAATCTGGGTTAATTGTCATAGGAAGCTAGGTTAGAATATAGGCTAGTTGCTTTATTTCAATAAAACCAGCTGGATGATAAATGTTGAACCATGTTTCAGATGCTTAAAAATGGTGTTGGTCAAGCCCCATGGTGGTGTGTACATGAAAAGCCTTGGAAAAACCTGTGAAATGCACTTATCCTAAGTTCTTTGGTGCATGTATTCTCTGCGCCCTCACTTATGCTCCGCTCATATATCAATGGTTCAGATAATCGCACCCAGATCTACGGTGGTCAGACTTTTCTGAACCCCCCCCCCCCCGACCGTTCTATCTTTAACGGAGGGGGGATTTATGGAATCGTGGATAACACCCATGCACATCTGGATGACCCAAGTTTCAGTGCGCAGATCTACTATCTATATTGGATTACGGACCCCCCCGTCTGTTCTGCCTTTAATGGAGGGGGGGGGGGTTCAGAATGTGTGATAAAGGACGCGCATAGATCTGCGGTCAAAAAGATGGTGCACAGATCAACAGCTCAAGGTGTTTTTCAGACCCCCTTGACTGATATGCCTTTAACTAAAGGGGGGCGGGGGTACGGAATGGAATCTTTCCTCTAGCAGGCCCCTATCTATACGTGGCATCAATCTACCAGTCCCGAGTCCCACCACCTCCTACTAACTGACATACCTTCGTCACCTCTTGATGTCACCATCCACCTTTATAAAAGAGTCACATCCCTTAATTTTTGTCAGTCCTTCCCCCCCATTCACTCGTGGCAAGCCCCCTCACCATAATTTTTACCCCAATCGGTAACCGCCACTTCACCCATCTGTATTCCTCAGTCACCGTCACCTGCCATCTCACACTCTTAGTGATCTGTTGGCCATTTATTACAGGATAACCTATCTTTTAACCAACTGACCTATCTCTCATGCCCAACGAACACCCGTTTACTCAAAACTACCCTCACTCTTCTTTCTTTCACCATTTACCCACTCATCACACCAGAGAATGTTTTACATCATTTTTCTTCGTTCAGTCAGTCGCCCCTACCTACGGTCGTCCCCTCTATCGTTTTTCTCTGTTAAGTCATCACCAAGTCTATGAACGAGATATGGCCAATGATACAGATCATGTTTGAGCAAAATGAGTTAGTGCAGAGAAGCAAACAGGCCATTGAGAAGATCATATCGAAATTGGGAGAGTTGCCCACACAGGCTAATGAAATCATCAAGTTCCTAAATTCTAAGACCAGGGAGGAGTTGAAAGAGCTGAAAATTGAAGATAGAACAGAGACCATCCTTGAGGTCAAAAGAGTTTTGAATAAGAGAGGATTAATGCTTCAACTGGAAGAAAAGTTTCAGGCCATGGACCTAGGGGTACAAAGGTTTTTTAGTAAGATTGACGATCTACAGAAGAAAGGTCTTCCTGGTCTGAAGGTAATCAATGACAAATTGATGACACTCCCAGACTACAAAAAGAGACTGGCCGATGTGGCTAAGGACAGTTCAAAGTTTTTAGGAATTCAAGGCAGCATCACTAGCAAGGAATTTCTAGATGCGCTTCAGTGGGACATCAATATTCAGCATGAGATTCGATACATCTTCGTCACCAAACCTACCTTCACCAAGTACACAGAAATGGACGAAGTTTATCGAAGGCTACTCAAAGTCAACATGCCTAGTCATCTTCGATGGGAAGAACTCTGTGATCTGATCGAGTAGAAGATGAGTTGTCCCAGCCCAGTCATTTTTCCAGTCAGATGAGGTCGTGCAGAGGCCTCACCAACTGTTCACCCAGAAAACAGCATGCAGTTGTGACACATCATCAAGCAGTTCCTAGATTTCTGAAATTTGTTAAGTTAGTTAGGCTAAAAATAGATTTAGCATGTCCTGGTCTTTGATGACAGGATTGTTTGTAATTTTGAGTTATAAATACTTCATCTTTCGAAGTATTGAGGGTTGTTGATCTTCACACCCTGCAAGCTATCAGACTATAATATTTTTTAAGAGATCTCCCATTAATACAAAGAGGCATTTTACAGGATTCTTGCGTGTATTCACTGGTGATGTTTTTCTCTCTAAGTTAAATGTTATTATCGTTTTGTTATCACACTGTTTTCTAAATCTAATCTTTGGAAGTAACGAACGTTGTAGGATTTATCTCGTATACCCTGTTTCTGACTTAAAAGATTTTAGTGTTTTATCTTCTCATTTTACAATAAAGAAATTCTTAACTTCTTCTTTGTTGTAATTGTCTTTCTCATCTTTTCTGCTATTCCTCATTTATGCTACTAAAGAATCCAGTGATTATACTATCTCGCCCTGTGAAAGGTTCCCTTTGTTTTTCTGGTTTGGATTTCATCTTTACGACGCAGACCCCATAGCCCACGGATGTTTAAACTATCTAAACCAACTCAACAAACACTACGACCAAAAAACCGACTTATTTATTTATCTAGCCTAATATTTAAAAGTTTGAAACATATCTAAATCATATATAGAGATCCCTCTCTAAAGTTGGAAGGGCTAGATCCCAGCTTCAAAAGCGGTTGGATAAAGTTACCTCTCGTAGATTTCTTCTTCTGAACAACTTCTAGGAAATTTACATTGCGCTAACATAGTGGCGACCATACTAGGGAAAGAACAGAACTAAAAATTTATAGCTTCACGTTTTCTTTTCCCTAGAAGAAAAGTTTGTTCCTGAAATATTGCAAATCTGAGAAGAAAGTAATGTTTAGAGGTTGATTAAAATTTGTACATATTATTTTCAGAATTGTAAAACTAAAAAGTATATATATATATATATATAAATCAAAAAAGAAATCTGGCTCCCAAGAAAGTTTATACTCGATCTCATCCAGACCCAGAACCTGCGATAGTAACAAATAACCCAGAACAGTTGCTTAGGAAAAAGACAGTAGCTGAAGGTTCAGTAAGTCATACTCCCTTTCATAAGTCCCTTTCCTTTTCAAGGGAGCTCGTTACCTTTCAAAACCCTGACTTTTACACCCTTTCCAAACAAAGCCTGGTTAGGACAAGATCCGATAGTTTTGTGACTGAAATCATTTTGGACCCAACCGTTTTGCAACCCTGGATTCCTGAAGTTCTATCTCCCACTGCTAAACCGCAAACCACTCCCTCGGTGATGGCCAGTCCCTCCTCGGTCTCGTCTTCGGTCGCTACCTCGCCTATCATCCAGTTTGTTATCCCACCTCCTCCACCTATCATGGCAGCCAAATACGCTCCCTTCGTGTTGGCCGTGCCTCTTCATGCTATGCCCCAAGACTATCAAACGAGACTCCCATAGTTCGATGGAATAGGACCCTTGAACGCCCAACAACACGTTTATAAAATGAATGATTATTTTGACCTACACAAAGTAGATGAGGCTGACGTTCAAATGAGATTGTTTGCCCAAAGTTTGACAGGTGACGTTAAGAAATGGTATAAAGGTTTACGTTTCGCCTCAGTCCTTGACCTTACCACATTTCAAAGGAGTTTTCTAGACAGATGGGAGGAAAGAAAAACCCTCTCCAAATATTGTCAAAATACGAAAATATTAGAAGAAATCAAGCTGAGACAGTACAAGATTACTGCACTCGTTTCAATAACCTGTACAACGCAATCCCAGACGAAATCAAACCTCCACAGGGTTTGGCATTGATAAAATTTCCTGATGGTTTTGACGTCGATATGTCATACCAACTAAGGGAAATAAATTCTATCACCTTGGAAGACATCCAGAAAAGCGCAATAAGTGTGGAGGCCAATTTGTTGGCAAAAATGGCACGACAAAGGTCAAAGAGGAGAGTCACAATTAAAGAGGAACCTTCCACATCAACCTCTGATTCCAAATTGGATTCCTTGGCTAGAGCAATGGAAAGAATGATGGAAAGACTTACTGTATCAGAAAGAAATCCTCCGAGAGAAAACCCACTAGCTCCTCAAGTTCAGAATCCTAACTTCAGGAGAAACCCTCCTCAAATCAGACAGAGAGATCCTAGGGATCAAAGAGAGCAGAGAGGTATGGATCAATAGATCATACCTCCCCTACAAGAAAATTATGTTGATGAAGGAGAGGAAGTGATTGAGGAACTAGAGGATACTCACATAAATCTCATGGGCATTCACGATAACGAAGTTATTTTCCTTACCCAAGAAGAGCAAGAACTTTTTCTTCTCAATCAAACAAAAGTAAGTGAAGAAGTTGAAGATGCCGAACAACAGGCATTCAAAAATGCCATTTTGGAGGTACACCGGCAGTAAAATCTGCGAAGTAAAAAGACAGAAGGAAGTTCCCCAAAAAAGATGATTGAAATGAAGAAGGTAGTCGAAACCAAAAAAGCCTCTGAGCCATCTGCCGAGAAGATTCCTGAGAAGAGTACTGCCGAAGTTCCCGCGAAAAGAAACCTTACTATTCTGAAAAGATCGTCGCGGCCTGAGGTTTCATCAATTAATCAACCAAGTACTTCCGGCCACAAGAATGTGGTAGACAAACCAGAATTGATGAGCCAAAGCAGAGTCCCTACACCTTTCAGCCTCGAAGGGGAATTAGCCAAAGTAAAAATTCCCATTCCACTTTCCGAGTTGATGAACAAAGACGCTTATCGTTCACAGGTGATTAAAGCGCTGACCATTGAACCTGATATAGGTATGAAGGCCTTAACCGTTGGATCAGAAAATCATTCAGACACTATGAACCTCACAGATGATCAACCTGAACTTCTGTTCGGACCTGAAGTAGATGGCCAAGCTGATAATGGTGATGTCGCTCCTTTTTACATCAGTCTAAATATACATGACCTGATCTTGCATAATGCTATGCTAGATTCGGGTGCTTCCCATAATCTGATGCCTAAAGCAGTGATGGAGAAACTGGGACTGGAGGTCACCAAACCTTACAAGGATTTACACTCGCTTGACTCCAGTAAAGTTAGATGTATTGGTTTGATCAAGGACCTATGTATCACCCTGGTTCAAATTCCTGCAAAGAGCATGGTCATGGATGTGGTAGTTGCAGACATTCCCCCAAAGTACGGAATGTTTCTATCCCGGTCTTGGGGGGCGAAGTTGAGAGATGCCCTGCAACTAGATATGTCGTCTGCCACTATCCCAGTTTTCGGGCAACAAAGAAGGCTATACAGAGAAACATTGATGAAATACATGATCAGTAGCCAAGAAAAACCACACAACTATCCTCTTTACTCTGCGCATTCTGAATTGGATTCTTTTATCCTGTATAACGATGGTGACATGGAAGAGAAAAACACTCAACTGGGAGAAGATACATCTGGTACGGACGAAGGCCAAGAAATCATCGAGGTAGAAAGAAAGAAAAATGTGATAACTAAAGAATTACTGGCCGATTTCTGGAGCATGGATTTTGATGGAGCAGTAAGCAAAGAAGGAGCCAGAGCGGGAGTTTGGCTGCACAATCACAGAACCAGGTATTCAGAAAACCATTCTTACAAATTAAATTTCCAATGCACTAACAATATCGCCGAGTATGAAGCCTTGATGCTCAGTCTGAACTTTTGAAAAAAGTTGGTGCCAAACAGATTATGGTAAGAGGTGATTCTGAGTTAATAATCAAGCAAATTAAAGGTCAGCATGCTGCGAAACATCCCCGTCTTAGAGCTTATAGGAATTTTGTTCTTAATGCCCTTAGATGTTTCACTAAAGTTGATTTGCAGGTAATGCCTAGGGGACAAAACATTTTGGCAGACGGATTGGCTACGTCAGCAACCACATGTAAGATTCATTTTCGCTCGACTCACCCATACATGGTAGAGGTGAAGTGTAGACCAACCATTCCCGACAATATCAGGTACTGGCAAGTGTTTGGTAATGATGATCAAATCGAAGACTTTCTGCAGTGTAAAAATGAATTTGAATGTACAAATATAGATTTAGAGAATGAAGATGAAAATGTAAAAAGATCTGATTTTGAAAACGATAGTGTAAATAGCGTAGATTCGGGAGAATTAGGCGATGATGAGATGGAGACCGATATTTTGCATTTGAAAAGTAATGTTTTACCTAGGGTTCTAGTCCCTTTAGAGGATTTGTTTGATTTTAACGATGTAGCCAAAAAAACAAAAATTGAAGCCAGTGGAAAAGAAGTAGAAGATTGTAATACAGGGACAGAAGAGAAACCCAGGATGGTCAAATTGTCCAAATCATTACCCCCTGAGAAAAAACTCAAATACATTGAGTTGTTCAAGGAATATTCAAATGTCTTTGCCTCGGGTTATGAGGATTTGAAATCTTATGATACCAGCATCATACAACATAGGATTCCAATAAAAGAAGATAAAAAACCGTTCAGACAGAAACTTAGGAGAATCAATCCCAAGTTACTCCCCCTGATAGAAAAGGAGATCAAAAAAATGTACAATGCCAAAATCATAGTCCTGTTACGTTTTTCCAAATGGGTCTCCAATTTGGTCCTAACACGTAAGAAATCTAGGGAAATCAGGATTTACATTGATTTCTAAAATCTGAATCAGGTCTCCCTGAAGGACAATTACCCCTTGCCAAAAATGGACCACATACTACAAAGGGTAGTCGGATCCAGTCAAATCTCTTTGTTGGATGGGTTCTCGGGTTATAATCAGGTCCTCGTTCACCTAGATGACCAAGACAAAACCACTTTCACTACACCATGGGGCACTTTCATGTATGTGAAAATGCCTTTTGGTTTGATGAACGTTGGAGCCACTTTCCAGAGAGTGATGGACATCGCCTTTATGGAAGAATTAGGTAAATTTATTGTCATCTATCTAGACGATGTAACTGTGTTTTCCCAATCTGATGACAAGCACCTGCGAAATCTCAGACGAGTCTTTGAGAAATGCAGGAGGTTTGGGATTTATTTAAATCCTAAGAAGAGCCTTTTCGAACTAGAGGAAGGCAAACTGCTAGGGCACATAATCTCTAAGGACGAAATCAAAATAGACCCCAGCAGAATTGAGGCCATACAAAAATTAGAACACCCAAGAAACATCAAAGAATTACAGTCTTTTATCAGAAAAATAAACTTTCTACGAAGATTCATACCCAATCTGGCTGAGCTCCTCAGAAACATTAAAAATATGTTAAAAAAGGATGTAAAAATAAAATGGGACACCGAGTCTAGGCAGTCTTTCGAACAAGTCAAACGAGCACTCACACAGGCCCCCGTCTTGATCAGTCCTGATTTTACCAAGGATTTCTATCTTTTTTCTTTCACTTCCGAACATACCATTGCAGCGGTATTACTACAGAAGAACAGTGAAGGGTATGAACAACCCATAGCCTTCTTAAGTAAAGCGTTAAGAGATGCTTCTTTGAATTACAAGATAATGGAGAAACAAGCTTTTGCCTTGGTAAAAGCCATAAAAGATTTTAGAGTATACCTTCTCCATTCCCACATCATTGCATATGTTCTGAATGTGGTAGTAAAAGACATTTTGACCCAGGACAATCCGAATGGAAGAAGAGGAAAATGGATTGCTGTCATTTTAGAATATGAAATAGAGACTAAGCCTACAAAACTAATTAAAGGTCAAGGTCTAGCAAAATTAATGGCTGAATCAAATATCCATGCTCTTGACATTAATTTCTTAGCTGTAGCAGATGAACAGGGCGAGATGGTGACTCCAAGCGTGAGAGAGGTATTTCTCAACTCTCCATGGTACACAGACCTAATATTTGTTTTGCATAATTTACAAGCTCCCCCTGGTTTGACTAAGACTAAAGCTAGGTTTTTGAAGTTGAAAGCATTAAAATTTTTCATTCTAGAAGGCAATATGTACTGGAAAGATCCTGGAGGTATTCTATTGAATTGTTTATTTAAAGATGAAGCTGACAAAGTGTTACAAGAATTTCATGCAGGAGAATGTGGTGGCCATCTGAACTGGAAGGTCACGGCCAACAAAATCCTCAGAGCTAGATTCTATTGGCCCACCCTATTTGTTGATGTACATCATAAAGTGACTTCATGTCATCAATGTCAGCTATTTGAAGGCAAAAGGAAACTCCTTCCTCTCCCCCTGAAACCGATCTCAGTTGAAGCCCCTTTCCAGCAATGGGGATTGGACTTCATTGGAGAAATACACCCCCCTTCTTCAGGCCAGCACAGGTGGATTCTTACTACCACAGATTATTTTACAAAATGGATCAAAGAAGTACCAAGCAGGCAAGCCACTGATTATGTTATTATTAAATTCTTTGAAAATAATATCGTGTCTCTCTTTGGATGTCCTAGAAATATTATAACTAATAATGCAGCTGCTTTTCGATCGAAGAAACTCATAGATTTTTGCAACCAGTATCACATTGGTTTGGGACATTCCACAGCTTACTACCCTCAGGGGAATGGGCTGGTGGAATATTCAAACAAAACCCTGGTAAACATCATCAAGAAGACGTTGTAGGAAAACAAGAAGTCGTGGCATTGCAAGTTGGTGTTCGCATTGTGGGATGACAGACTGACCACCAAAAGGTCAATCGGTATGTCACCATATCAGCTGGTCTATGGCACAGAAGTAGTTTTTCCCACTTCCTTAGGAGTCCATGTCATGAAATTGCTTCAAAACATACAAGTCGAGCCAAATGACTCACAAAGAAGGATCAATCAGATGATCCATTTGCAGCAGTCTAGGGAAGAAGTATTCAACAAGACTCAGGTAGTCCAAGAAAGCATCAAGAAGATTTTTGACAAAAGAACCAAGGAAGATGATTTTGAGCTAGGAGATTTGGTGCTAAGATGGGACGCCAGAAATGAAGACAAGGGAAAGCATGGAAAATTCGATAGTCTGTGGAAGGGACCATACATGATTCAAGCATTCAGGGGAAACAACGCTTTCTTACTAAACAACATTGATGGGACAGATCTACCAGGAGGACCTGTAAATGGCAGAATGATGAAGCATTATTTACCGCCTCAGTAGAGACTTGAGTTTTCACTCTCCATTGTACATACCATCTTTATTTTATGCCTACATTTTTTGAGTGAATAACTTTAGGCAGTTGGTTGAAGCCCGAAGAGAAGGCCCTAAGCCACTAACCACTGTTCTTCCATTTTTTTTTAGAATAAAACCAATCAATCAACGAAGGCGACTAGGCAAAGTAACATCCCCAGGTGGAGCCGCTGTTATCACCCTATAAGTTATAGGATCAACTGGTGACTGGAATATTATCTCTCTCTAGTGTTTTTTGTTGACAAATGATTTTTCATTCTGCAAATAAAAAAGAAAAGAAAAGAAAAGAAAGAAAAAGGAAGAAAAG
>ML781431.1:294626-322559 GCA_009831015.1 Picea engelmannii | reverse complement strand
TCACAAGCTCCTTGCAGACTTATTCAAACATGTGCTGGATTCCACCATTATTCATTATGGTAACCAAAGTTGTGTGAAGATCTCTGATAATCCAGTGTTTCATGACAAATTGAACCACATTGAGATCAAGTACCATTTCATCCGAGACATGGTGCAAAGGAAGGAATTATTGGTGTAGTACCTTCCTACAGATGTGTAGGTTGTTGATGTTCTTACCAAACCAGGATGAAGTTTAAGTACTTCAGTGATAGACTTGGCGTGGAAGAGAATGCCTCCCTCGCTGAGAGGGAGTGTTGATGTTTGCAGCTTCCTGAGACATTCTCCAGATCGTACTCCTATGTGACTGAGTTGATTTGATATGTGATGACACTTATCCGAGAAGGGATAAGTGGGGCACCTATCCGAGAAGGGATAAGTGCGGTTGGGCTTATAACCCAATGTCCCATGTGGAGAGAACATGAGGACATGTCAAGGGAGTTGTCCCTTGATGTCATACACTATGGGAGTTGACCCTAGTGTTTCTAGAGGGTGTAGCCTTTAGAAGTCCACACGGAGTGCCATGTGTGACAAACTTTCTCCAGATCATACTCCTCTGTGAATTGATTTGAATTGATCTGTGAGGACACTTATCCAAGAAGGGATAAGTGGAACACTTATTCGAGAAGGAATAAGTGCAGTTGGGATTATAACCCAACGTCCCATGTGGAGAGAACATGATGAAATGTCAAGGGAGTTGACCCTTGACGCCATACACTATGGGAGTTGACCCTAGTGTTTCTAGAGGGTGTAGCCTCTAGAAGTCCACATGGAGTGCCATGTGTGACAAACTTTCTACAGATCGTACTCCTCTGTGAATTGAGTTGAGTTGATCTGTGAGGACACTTATTCGAGAAGGAATAAGTGCATTTGGGCTTATATCCCATCGTCCCATATTCAGAGAACATGAGGACATGTCAAGGGAGTTGACCCTTGATGTCTCACACTATGGGGAGTTGACCCTAAGTTTTCCTAGAGGGAGTAGCCTCTATAAGTCCACCCGGGAGTGCCATGTGTGACAAATATTTTACTAGTATGGTGGTTTTGTACCACTGGCGGAGACTATGTGTCTTTGGACAGTAGTTGTGTACTACTATGGAAATATACCCCCCTAGCTAAGAGGGAGTGTTGATGTTTCAACAACGGGCATAACTTCTCCTACATTGGGCTGCAAACCAAGGGAGATAGGATACATTTATCACAAAGGTGCACTTTTGATAAATGGGCCCAGACGTAGTCCTTCCTTGATCATGACAAGGAACAATATGGACTTGAGGTGCTTGAAGTGATTTCCACATGTCAGTTAGCATCAAGACGACATTCACTCATAGGTGTGTGCCTGTGGTGAAAGATCCTGGTGTGGTCTTTGTCCTAGTCATGGTGATTTGACAAGGAATGATAACGACTCAAGATGTTATATGCTATTACATGCGGACCCAAAGTGAGCCTAATCTTAGAGAGAGTTAATTGGCTCAGAGGGAGAATCGCAGAAGGAGTTTCTCCTCGGTTCAGGTGGGAGAGAGATGTATCCCAAGACTAACAGACAAGTGTCATGAGTCTAGGGTGAAGTTTGTATACTTCAAATACAAGAGTGGCATGTTGCATAATGTCTCCCTCATTGAGAGGGAGTGTTGATGTTTGGACAAAATCGGGAAGACATTCTCTAAAGATAATAATTAATAATATAATTATTATTGATTATTAAATATAGTATATAATAAGTAAATGATAATAATAAGTAGTTATTGATTATTCAAGGGACGCATACTTTCATGGATGGTCACCTTATGTTCCCTATATATGGAACACTCATTATTGTAATAAAATATCGAATATCTCTCATATCTCATATGAATAAAAACCAACAACGACATCTTTCAAAAACAATTTGAAGGTGATTAGAGTGATCTGGTCTCTTAAGAGAATGATCAGCAAGATCGTCAAGGTAAGCTTTGATTATATGCTTAAGATCGTGGAATGCGAAGGTCATAGCATGTTGGAAGGTTGCTTCAGCATTTTTAAGGACGAAAGGCATCTTCTGGTATGTGAAAGTACCCCAAGGACAAATAAATGTCATCTTGTGTTGATCCTCAGGTTTAATTTGAATTTTTTTATACCTTGGAAATCTGTCCATGAAATAAAATACTTCGCTTCTCGCACACTCGTCAAGAATATGATCGATGAAAGGTGTCAAGAAGTTGTCTTTAGGACAAGATTTTTTCAGGTCACGAAAGTGCATGCATACATAGATAGTTCCTTGCTTCTTACTCATAGGAATGGGATTGGATACCCATTCAGTCAAGGGAACCAGGTAGATGAAGCCAACATTAAGTAGCTTCTCCACCTCTACCTTAATAGCAAGGGCCTTCCGGGGATTGATAGATCTAAGACATTGTCGAACAGGTTTAGCATCTGGATACATTCTAATCTCATGCTCGACAATACGAGGGTCGATTCCTATCATCTCTTCATATGACCAAGAAAAAACATCTTGAAATTCCTTGAAGAGTTCGGTGTAGATCAGGATTTATTCTAGCGAACAATCCACACTGATATGTAAATTTTCAATCTTGCCAAAGGTACGAGAGATATCGATCGTGACTGTATGAGAAATACTCGCCATATTTCCTTCGGCATAAACATCGTGTGTATCAAGTGGAACTATGGTGTGACCAACCATCTCACTCAAGGTAGATTGAAAGTCATCTTGTTTGATTCTTTCAAGCTCTGGGAGAAAATAAGAGCGATGATGCATATGATCCCAAGGTTTGTCGGAACCATTCATGGCTTCTATGATTGCTTCATCCGAGGGAAAAGTCTCATTTAGGAAGTCATGAGAACAAGACAACGAAGTGGCCCACATGGGCTTAAGAACAGGATCCTCCTTGTCCATCAGTGAGGTAACAGGATCAGGATCGGTGGAAGAGTCAAGAAGAAATTGATATGCAATCTCCACTACCGATAGTGGCATGGCCATTGCAGCATGTGACTGACCCTCACAAGAAAAAGTCAGGGAAGGTAGGGTCCAAGTATCAATAAAATAGGAAGTGCATAAAGGAATGGACCTCTTTGTCGAAATGGCCCTACTAGACATGGTGTAAACATGGTGAATTGGTGCCATGAAGTCGAAATTTCTTATAAGGGAAGAATACATTCCAACACTGATATTCTCAGTTTATGTCTGAGAATTGTCGATCACGGGGATCGATGGTCCAATAGATTCATTGGGACTAGAAAATGCAAAGGATAACTAGTTTATCATCACGATCTTCCCATCATGAGGAAAACAAAGAGTACGGAAGACGAACGATACGACGACAGTCATAGCATAGGTCCAATTGCATCCTAGTAACAAGTTGTAATCAAAAGGTGTATCAACTAACTCAACCTCCACCTCTACCGTATTCCCACCCAACTGGACCAAAAATGTAGGAAGAATATCATGAGGGCAGAAGGAATGACCGTCAAAAGAAGTCAACATGTTCGACGATTTAGAAAGAGTCGGAGAACAGAGATATTTCTAGCAAATCAAGGACATCAAACATGCAATAGTGCCTTCATCAAAAACCTCACATTTCATGGTATACTTTGAGTACCCCATGTGTATTTGGAAAGCCACATGGTAAGGAAAGTGAGGCTTCACATCTGTGATGTCAAACTTGATAACTTTCGAGCCACTGGGATCTAGAGATCCTAACATAGATAGAAAGGCATTCCTCTATGAAGGACACATCTAGAGTACCTCCAGAGCTGACATCACACAAGGGGTTTGAGCTAGGTCCTCAACAATAGAGTAGTTATGGGTGGCTCTAGCATTTGGATTGTGGGTAGAGTGCTTGAGTACTTCTTTCAGAATACGAGGCGGTGGCTCTGGTTTTTCGATCTGTAAATTCATCTCCGGAGGTGGAGGAGGAGATTCTAGACCATGTATAGCCTTTGAAGAACTATGATATCGAGATCGAGTTGCTACATTAACTTTCTCATCGACCATATTGATACACAAATGGTCACCGTCTTGCAATGGTGGGTTTTGACTCCCATTGGCTGCATTTCTAGCATTTGAGGAGCTCGAGGCCATGTGTTGGTTACGTGGGAAAGGATTTGTCATCACAATGGGCGGTAGAGATAATAGCCTCGCAACATCCAGAAGTTTGGGGCATAAATGAGTAAGGTGATCATATGTACAAAGATTACAAGTAAATTCCACCTTACATCTCTCTTTCTTTCCCTCTCCAACATTATTATTCGTCTTCTCATTATTACCATTGTCCTTGGGTTTATTATTATTTTTCCCACCCTTACAATTATTATTACGTCCATTCTTCTTATTCCCGCCTGGTTGCTGGTTACCATTTGGGTCGTTCGACGATTGAAGAGAATGTGCATCTACTAAATGAGTGGGATTGGAAGACATAGATAAAGTTGGCCCTCCTACAGACTGATTTAGAGACAACTCTTTCAGATGGCTTGTCACCGAGTCTGTAAATTTTACATTGGCGGAGCCTACAATGCCATCAGCATGAGGTTCGAGATTTTGTCTAGGGTCATAAGTTGACCTTGGTGCATCTAGAAGAATGTGGTATAGCATCCCAAACTTAGCGTATATAACAACTAACTGTTGGGATTTGAAGATCGCTTCTTCCTCAGTGGTAACCCTAGATGTAGCAACATCCTTCGAGATAGGAGGCTTAAAAGACTTAAGGAACCATTCTAAAAGAAAGGTCAAGGATATGGAGGTATTAATCAACCTCTTCCGTCTATGTGACTCCTGGATATGATCTAAGATATGAGTGTTTGTGTCCTGGTGTAAAGTCGATAGAATTTCTAGGCCAGCATCGTAACGAATTGACAATTGGAATTGTTAAGGAAGACCAACACCATATGACTAAAGGTCACATACTTCCCTAGGTAGCTCGATATACCATTTCACAGCGACCCCAATGAGGGTGCATTGAAACAATATTAACCGAATAGAATCATCATTAAGGGAATTCGAGGAGCACCATAGGTGAAAGGTAGTAATGTGATCACCAGGATCCTCGCCATTCTTACCTTCAAATTTTGAAATTTCCAAAGGAAGATTGGTGGGGACATGGGGCCATGTAGGATCATGAGACATGGGGTAATTCATAAACATAGACAAGTCAGTCATATTAAGAGTGGCCAGAAAAGGGAGACAGGGTTGTAGCATCTAGCCCCAAGCTCCCTGGAAATATTGTGCTTGAGGAACTGCAGCCCATCCAGGGTTTTGGTAAGAACCATGGCCCTATCCGGGATTGTAAGACCCTCCTCCAGGATGATTCATAAAACGTTGGTTGGGCATCATTCCAGTAGGAATGTTCTGATGGGGGTTTTAAAAATTGCCCCCAACCGGAGTGGCACCGGTTTGGGGGTTGCCCAAGGTGTGAAACTCACCTCCTCCAGGTGTGAATCTGGAGGATAGAGGTGGATTCTTCATGAAAAATGTGTTGGTTGGAATCAACACTAAGGAGGTAAGGGTATAGGATGGAACTTGAGAAAAATCTTGTCCGCCGGGTTGGTTTCTCCACCGAGAAGCAAGAGGATTAGACCCGTGATTAAAAGATGGAATGTCTACCATATTAGGAGTCGTTTGAGGGATTTGAGAACCACCAAATGAAAATGGATTATAAGGAGGTGTAGTTCCCCCAAGTCCAATGCTAGCATTAGGGCCAGTAGTTGGGATGGAGTTTGAAAATTGCGAAGTAAAATTCTGCATAACATAGGAAAAAGGACTAGAGGCCATAGGTATGGATTGAACATTATAGCATGGTGAGTGACCAAGAGAAACAAATGGGTTCGAGGTAAGAGATTGAGAATTCACTATAGGATGGGCAGTAGTAATGATATGTTCCTCCGGCACTATAGCCATTGTGGTTACAGGAGTTGAAGGGGTTCCATTAACTATAGTAGGTGTGGTAGTCGAAGGGCTCCCAGTGTTCTAAAGACTAGATTCAGTACTCATCCTTGTAGAATCACAAGTATGAATGGTGGATGTGTGTGTACCACGTCTAATAACTCTATGCCTTTTACAAGGCAAAGACTTGAAATCTGGTGGTAACTGTAATAAGCGACAGGACTGATGAGAAGGCTGGTCTAACTCCACGATGACTTAACACTCAAGATACAAAAAATAAATCCTCGGCCCAACTAGTAATCAAAGAGCATGTTGTTCCTGAGTTTGTACTTTAAGGCTCTAAAGTACACCGTCAAGGCATCTGAAAGATAGAGAGGGCTAAGGATAAAAAGGTAGGTTATATGAAAAGGGCTATTGTTGGTTCCTTAACAGTCTCTATCTAGCTTCCCAGTTTTTCTAGATGCTAATGTCTCTTTCAATAACTGCCCATGAGCGTTCTAACTCAACCCGATTGTTTGATGTCTATAAGATGGTGTTAAATAAGTTCAAAGAAATGCTTGTTTGATATGATATTCCAGGTTCAATATTAGGTTGTCTTGTGACTGGGACAGTCATGGGTGAAAAGGATAGAAAGGGTAAAATCTTGTGTTTTCTTTAAGAGTTCGTTATTTCTACTTCAAAACATGTAAAAAAGAACTCCAAAAACCTTGAATTAATAGTGTGATGAAACCAAAGGCCGTTTTTTGTATCTGAGTTAAATTTTGAAAAAGGGGATATGCATGAAGTGAAAAGAAAACATAAAGCTGTCGAAGAGGGTGAGGCATCAATTAAAGAGTAATCTCACTTCGTTGACAGAAGAAAAAAAATCAAGAAAAACTCTTAATGAAGCATATGATATTGCAAATTAAATCATTTGCAGGTCTTATATCTGTTGATAGCTAATACAGAGGAAAAGTTGTAAACGATTAAAATGCAAGAATAATTGTTTACCACATTAGAGGTTGTACTAAATTTTAGTTAAGCATTCATTAAAAGATATATGAAAAATATGAAACAATGGAGAAATACATAACTCAAATTCAACCAGATCTGGAATATTCAATCTGCATTCGTATTAATTGAAAAATATTTATCAATTCTTCCTTACAATGTGCCCAGAAAAATCTCGTTCTCAGTATCTTCAAATTATATTTATACCAGACCCCTGATGATTGTTGGTTGGTGATCTCCTAACCCCTAGAGGCAATCGGTTACAAGAACTGCAAACTCCAACCGTTTGCATGATTATCATTTGTTTTTCTATCATCTCAATAATATAAGTTTTCAAAATGATACTTCATTGTTTTACTGAAGTATCTCCTTCTTTTGATATGATACATTCAATACATTTTTCAAGAAAATGTACGAAATTTCTGGGAGACTCTAGTAGATCCTTGGCTTCAAATAAATAGAATTTTCTCTAAGTTTCTGGAAGATGATCTTCAATTTCCTTACCAGAAAACTTGATTGATTGAAATTTCAAGTTTGGTTTCACTAACCACTTGTCTATTAGGGTAATATCCATTTCCTTTAATTGTGAAATTTCCTACTAAATTTCATTCAAAACCTCTTTGAAATTCAACTGGTGTCTTACAATGTTTATCTGTCCTAATTGCCCAGTACAATTGTATCTATACCCAATAATTCCTTGTCCAATAAATCAAAGATTCTTTCACAATCCTCTTTGATTTCTTTGACTATTTTCTTATATTATGTTATGTTGTTTTCCCATACCTTGAGCATGATATCGCCTCTAATCTTCTCTGTGACTGAAAGCTTTAGAATTTTCGATACTTCTTCATTTTCAGAACATACAACTGCCTTTTGGAAAGTGGCCCTTGTTGATTTAGCTTCTTTTTCTCTAAAAATAATGTTATCAAAAGAATTGCTTGTTTCCTGAAAATAATTCTGAATAATATCTACTTGGGAGATTACTTTATATTGCTCAGCTTCTATCTTCACAGGTATTTCCAGTGATTGATCCTGAAAAACTTTCAGGTCTATAACCTGGCCTTTAATTGAATTCAATTTAGCCTGTAGTTGTCTTACCAATTCTTCTTACAGAATAACTTGTATTTGGCTAGTCTGCATTTTCTCTTTCATCTCGTCCAGACTTGTCTTAAGTGATTGAATTTCTTGCTTGTCAGCACCTCTGGCCTACTCTAGACCTTTATTTATTTATTATTTGATATTTTTCTCGGTATATTTTAGTTGACCTTGCAACTGGGTTACCATGTGGTTACTATGTTCCAACCTTGCTCTCATATTGCTAACCATGAAAAGATTTGTTGTTGCCAACACTCCCATGGAGCCTGCCACCTCTGTAGCAAAATATCCCTCTTCCAAGTTTTTCCCATCCACCAGCACTCTGTGTTTCTTTACCATACCACTTTCTCTCATATGCATCTCCTGTTTTAATACAGCCTTTCTCTTTTTACTGAAGAAGTAATCAGAAGGAGGAATTTCTTCTCTGGAGATAGGGTCGAGGTCGCTAGCATATATGAATCCTACCTGAGGGAAACCAAAATTAGATTGTAAAGGGGTCAAGGAAGTGATGGGATTACCCAACTCTGTGGATTTTGTTTCCCCTGTTGTCTTGGGAGTATCAATATGAACAGCTGATTGTGAAGGGGGGGTAGATTGACTGGACTCGGGAGGTGTCTCAGACGCTTTTTTTGCTTCTGCTCCAAGATTCTCTGTCTGTGGGACTTCTTTGTTTTGTGAAGACCCTTCGAACTCCTGTGGGTTTTATTCAGTGTCTGCTTTATTCTGTGTTTTCTATCCAAAGCCTGGGGGGATTTTTTCTTGTTATGGAGGGGATGTTGTTTTTTGATGCAGGAGCATCGCGACTACCAAAGTAAGCGTGGAGCCAGCGCATGTGTTTTTAAACACATTCATATAAGCTTGATAACTTTTTTTGAATTCTCATTAAAGATGAAGCGCCATATCCTTCAATGAAACATTTATGAAGGAGTGCCTGTTGTATTGTATCAGACCTCGAGACTTACGCTCTTGTCTGAAGTAGATAGGAGGCATTTACTTTAGTTAATGCAGGTAGATAGGATTTTAAGTCTAGATTAGACAGTTTAGAGTTTGAGAGGGAAAATGGATATAGACACCCTCCTTTGTACATTGTAACATTATTCAGAAAACATTCAGGAGAGAAGAGCAAGATGAGAAAATTGTGAAGAACACCCATGCACAGGCAATTGAATTAATAGAAGAAAGTTCTGATTCAATTTCATGGCTGGTGTTGTTTCTCTGTGTATATTGTTCATGTGATTATGAATGTTTGTTTTCTTGATATGCATTTGCTTTGTATATGTTGTGCATGAGATTTCATGTTCGAAACTGAAGTCTGAAGGGGAGATGGAATGAGTTTCAATTGTTTCTCTACCTGAGCTAGGAGATTCCTGCAAGGTGTGCAGTTGAATTCATCCGCAAAGAGTGCGTTGATGAAGGCTCAGCAGTTTGACTTTGTTCTCATTCACCCATAAGTGGAAATATCTTGTTGAAGCCATGCAAGGAGTGTGCAGGCTGAAGGAGAAGTCTCAGTTGTAAATCTGAGCAAAGGAAGTTGAAGACTCCTACTGCAGGAAGTGCGCAGAGTCTGAAAGATTCAATACTTGGAAGTTGTTGAATGTCGAGCGCGAAGAGTGCGCACAAATTCCTCTGAAAGAGTCAGAGTGGAAAAGCTCAGGAGGTATAGCACCTTTGTGATATCATTGAAAGGGAGCACAGGAGGTTTTTGTAGAGGAAGGTTCGAGCAGGAGTTGCAAGCGCAGGCTTGGGAAGTACGCTCTGAGAAGGAACATTTAGCCTTCTCCAGAAATCCTCAAGGAGAAAATAAATCGACGATAGAGGTCCTTGGAAGGAACTCACGAAAGACCGCCAGTCATTAGATCCCAAGGAGATGCGCATGGTTTAAGCCTTAGTGTGCAGGGAAGGAGCTAGGGCTCATCGGGACTCGGAGAATTAGAGAATCGGAGTTTCCAGAGATGAAAAACTCTCGCAGGAAGGAATCGCAATCCACGAAATCCCGAGAGGACTAGGGTCATTGATCACAGCAAGGATACGTGGCACGAGATCCCAGGGAGTCAGGGTTCGGCATTTCAGGGTTCTCGCATACAACGGAATCGCAGCAGGAGAAACCCCAATTTCACATAACGCGATGGTCCCACAGTCACACCATTTTGGTGGAGGACAGGTGTCAGGAATTCAGCCCTTGTAGGGAGACGGCGACAGGTGGCATTAGCATATCGTGAGCTCGGAGGTTCGCGATTTGGGGCCGCGAAGATTTGTGTCAAGGTTTGCGAGGTCGTGAGAGGTGATATCTCGGAAACCATCGGTTAGCGTGTGGGGCCGCAAGAGCGCAAGAAAGGAGGACAGGTGTCATCAGGGATCGGAGGATCGGAGATCCCACGAGCGTAAGTTCTACACATTTCAAATCCGCAAAGTCCGAAACTCCGACGGGGAGCAGATCGTGGTCTCATGGAATGGCAGGTCATATGTGGAAGGGGATAACCTGAAGGGGCTTGGAGCGGAGAGAGGCGCCATCGCGAATCGGGGTTCGGAGATTCGTGGTGCCAGCGAAACGCGACATCGTATATGTTGATTTCCCAATAGGGGAATCCCCGACAGGAACGAAGAAGTATCGGCATCGAGACCTATCGGGTTTCGGAGCTTAGTGTAGCACGAGGAGCGTGCCCACGAGTTTCGCGGTAACGCGAAACCTGATTTCCCGATAAGGCAAAGGGGAGATCGCGGAGAGAGTTCTGTGGGTATTGAGAGGTCCTCATAGGGGATCGGAAGAACCTTGAAGTTCTTTGGGCTGAGAGAATAAGAAGGTCCTGAGGAGGCGGACGTTCTCTGTGGAGTGCGTTCTGCATCAAAGTGGTATCAGAGCGGGATTTATATCTTGTTTCTGTAGCGGAGGAAGAAAATTCACCATGCCGCCCAGAAGAGAAAGACGGTCACCTGAACCCGAGGATAGGGAGGTGAGAAGAAGGGGCAGACAAGTAGCTAATCCAAAAATGGAGAGGCAGATACGAGATCTTCGAGCGAGGCTGGAAGATATGGAGGCAACGCAGAGACGCACAGCTAGTGCGGGAGATTTGAGCGACTCTGAAGGCGAAATTGAAGCCGAACAACAAGGAGAAGTTGCAGCTGAAGATGTAGCCAATGAGCGGTTGATTAAAGCCATTGCCAGGATGAGTTCAAAGACAAAAATAGACATTCCAACTTATGAAGGTAATTTGGATGCAGAAGAACTTTTGGACTGGATTAGAGCTCATGATACCTACTTCGATTACGAAGATATCGAAGAGGATAAAAAGGTCATACATGCTATCACGAAATTAAAGGGACACGCAGCATTATGGTGGGACGAGCTTCAGGAAGATAGATGTTCCAAAGGCAAGCAAAAGATTAAAAGTTGGGATCGAATGATTGCGAAGATGAAGGAAAAATTCGTCCCAAGGGATTATCAAATCACACTGTTCAAGAGAATGCAGAACCTGAGACAGAAGTTGCTGACAGTTAAGGAATATACCGAGGAATTTTATAAGCTCAATATCAGAGCAGGTCATCGGGAGAGCGATGATGAAAAAGTTGCCAGGTACATGAATGGCTTAAGATACGATATCCAGGATGAGATGAGCATGATGACCATCAGAACGATGGAGGATGCATATCAGATGGCGTTGAAAGCCGAAGAGAAGCTACGCCGTAAGCCAGGACAGCGAGGTCGAGGCAGAAGTCGGCCCAAGGGTAAAGCAGTTGCCCAAGATAAATTCCAGAAGTCCAAGGACGACTGGAAAAAGCCTCAGGCAAGAACAGAAAGAGGCGGAAGCTCACAGCGAGGCCAACACGCTGAATAGGGTGGAGGATATGCAGACACAAATACAATTCCTCGTACCCGAGGTAGAGGAAGAGGCCGAGGCGGAGTCATCACATGCTACTCATGTGGAAAGAATGGCCACAAGGTAGTTGATTGTCTAGAGAGGAAGAAGGATGGAGGAGAAGCTCACATCGCCAAGGCACAGAGGCGAGACACGGAAGCAGAAGACGTAGAAGACGGAAGGTCGTTGATGATGCGTAAAGTTCTCTTAACACCCGAGAAGGAGGTGGAGCACACAGTTTAGAGGAACGGACTTTTCAGAACTGCATGCAAGACCAAAGACAGGAAATGGAAAGTTATCGTGGACAGCGGTAGCACCGATAATCTCATTTTGACCGAGATGGTGGAGAAACTAGAGATGGAGACGACTGATCACCCGAGTCCATACAAAGTTTCATGGCTACAGAAGGGACATCAGGTGAGTGTCACGAAACAGTGCTTAGTTGACATTAAAATAGGAGGATATAATGACAAGATTTTATGTGATGTCATTCCTATGGATGTTTGCCATTTTCTACTGGGAAGACCATGGCAGTATGATAGAAACGTGATCCATGATGGGAAAATGAATACGTATACCCTGGAGAAGAATGGGATAACACATATGTTACTTCCAATAAAAGATAAGGAGGTAAAGCCGGAAGTGAACAACAGGGTACTTCTCATGAGTGGGAAGGAGCTTCTTACATAAGTTAAGAAGAAAGAAGATCCACAATTCCTTGTGGTCAGGAAACCGAGGATTGTTTTGACCAGCACAAGAGTGGATGATTTTTCAGAAGAAATTCAGGAACTACTTGAAGAGTTCACTGATATTGTGGAAGAAGAACTGCCTCATTTGTTTCCGCCAATGAGGAGCGTCAATCACCACATAGACCTTGTACCAGGAGCTAGTTTTCCAAATAAGGTTGTGTACAGGTTGACGCCTCAGGAGAATGAGGAGGTTAAGAAGCAGGTCCAGGAGTTATTGGACAAGGGATTGGTTAGGGAGAGTTTAAGTCTATGTGTCGTTCCTACGGTACTCAGCCCAAAGAAAGATGGAGGCTGGAGAATGTGCACCGATTCCAGAGCCATTAACAAGATCACCATCAGGTATAGGTTCCCATTTCCAAGAATGGATGACTTGATGGACTGTTTAAGTGGAGCCAATTTTTTTTCAAAGATCGATTTGAAAAGCGAATACCATCAAATTCGTATGAGGGAAGGCGATGAGTGGAAGACAACCTTCAAAACCAATGAAGGGTTGTACGAATGGCTAGTCATGTTGTTTGGCTTGACAAATGCACCAAGTACATTCATGAGGTTAATGAACGAAGTACTGAAATAATTCATAGGTAAGTTTGTCATTGTTTATCTAGATGACATATTGATTTTCAGAAAAACTAAGGCAAAACATCTGAAGCATTTAGCTGCAGTAATGAGGAAGCTACAGCAAGAGAAGTTGTTGATCAACATGAGGAAATCTTCATTTATGAAGACAGAACTCATTTACTTGGGGTTTTTCATATCGGCAAATGAATTGAAGATGCATCCAAGTAAAGTGGCTGTAATAAAGAATTGGCCATCACCAAGAAATGTTTTCGAGGTGAGAAGTTTTCATGGACTGGCGAGTTTCTACAGGAAATTCATCCGAAATTTTAGTGGAATCAGCGCAGCGATGATGGACACAGTCAGGAAAAGACATAAATATTTTCATTGGACTGAAGAGGCTGAGAAAAGATTCAATCTGTTGAAGCGTAAGATCACAGAGCAACCGGTGTTGGTGTTGCCAGATTTCTTAAAGACGTTCCAGGTGAAATGTGATGCGAGTGGATTTTCCATAGGAGCGGTCTTGAGTCAGGATGACAGACCAATTGCTTATTTCAGTGAGAAGATGAATGAGGCAAAGGATTAATACTCCACATATGATAAAGAATTTTATGCCATCATACAGGCATTGAAAAAATGGAGACACTATTTGATTCCAAGGGAATTCATTTTATATAGTGATAATCATGCATTGCAGTATGTAACTCAGCAGGAGAAATTAAATCAGAGGCATGTTTAATGGGTAGAATACATGCAGAATTTTACATTTGTTATCAAACATATTTCAGGTACTACTAACAAAGTGGTTGATGCTTTGAGCAGGAAATGTTTGTTGTTGCAGTAGTTCAAAGTCAAGACTTTAGGCTTTGATGATCTCAGGGAGATGTACACAGGTGATGCAGATTTTGCAGAGGCGTATGGAGCAGCTGAGAACCCAGTTCTCAGAGACAGAAGTCAGTGGATAGATTACATGATCCAATATGGATTGTTGTTCAGAGGAAATCAATTGTGTATTCCAAATTTCTCCATGAGGGAGAACTTGTTGAAAGAAAAGCACAGCGGAGGCTTAGCAGGGCACTTTGGCCATGACAAAACATACGTGAAGCTGAGCGAGTCATACTTTTGGCCAGGGATGCGGTCAGAAGTTAAAAGGTTTGTTGACAGATGCAAAATTTTCTGACATTCTAAGGGAAGGAAGCAGAATGCGGGATTCTATCAACCATTACCCATACCCGACAGGCCATGGGATGAAATCAGCATGGATTTTGTACTAGGATTTCCTAGGACGCAAAGAGGATATGATTCGATCTTTGTAGTGGTTGACAGGTTTTCCAAAATGGCACATTTTATTCCGTGCCAGAAGACCAGTGATGCGACTCACATCGCAAATTTATTTTTCAAGGAGGTTATTAGACTTCATGGATTGCCGAAAAGCATAGTTTCGGACAGGGATACCAAATTCATTGGACATTTCTGGAGGACACTCTGGAGGAATATGGGAACTAAATTAATGTTCAGTTCTGCCTATCATCCACAGACAGATGGGCAGACAGAAGTGGTCAACAGAAGTCTAGGGGACTTGCTGAGGAGCTTAGTGACGGAGCATCACAACAGCTGGGATAGCGTATTGCCACAGGCAGAATTCGCCTACAATGATTCGGTTAATCAAAGCACAGGAAAAAGTATGTTTGAGATAGTATACGGAAGACATCCGAAAGGTGTTTCGGAGCTGAGGGATTCGGAACAAATAATGACTCAGAGCGCAAGCGCTGAAGAATTCACTAAGGTGATGAGGGAACTTCACAGCAGGGTGAAGCAGCGACTAACAAAATCGAACCGGGAGTACAAGCGCAGAGCGGATCAGCATCGGAGACAACTTCAATTTGAGGTTGGCGATCTAGTTCTGGCATATCTGAGGAAAGAAAGGTTCCCAAGGGGAACATACAACAAGCTGAAAATGAAGAAAATTGGACCATGCAGAGTCCTAAAGAAATTGGGAGAAAATGCTTATGAGATTGAATTGTCAGATGAGATCGGGATATCTCCAACATTCAATGTCTCAGACTTATATCCATATAAAGTTGAAGAAGCAGGAGCTAGGAGTGATGAACAACTAGAGATCTAGTGGCAGAAGCAGATGTCGATTGCAGAAAAGCCACAGATGGAGCATATACTTGAAAAAAGGGTGAGCAAAAAGACCAAACGGAAGCAATATTTTGAGTATCTAGTCAAATGGAAAAATCATCCAGTGGAGGATGCCAGCTGGGAGACAGAAGCAGAGATTCAGAAGCATGAATAGACCATGCAGGAGCTCATGGACAGGAGCCCATGAAATCTTTCAAGCAGGGGAGTATGATGTAGGAGCATCGTGACTACCAAAGCAAGCGTGGAGCCAGCGCATGTGTTTTTAAACACATGACATATAAGCTTGATAACTTTTTTTGAATTCTCATTAAAGATGAAGCGCCATATCCTTCAATGAAACATTTATGAAGGAGTGCCTGTTGTATTGTATCAGACCTCGAGCCTTACGCTCTTGTCTGAAGTAGATAGGAGGCATTTACTTTAGTTAATGCAGGTAGATAGGATTTTAAGTCTAGATTAGACAGTTTAGAGTTCGAGAGGGAAAACGGATATAGACACCCTCCTTTGTACATTGTAACATTATTCAGAAAACATTCAGGAGAGAAGAGCAAGATGAGAAAATTGTGAAGAACACCCATGCACAGGCAATTGAAATAATAGAAGAAAGTTCTGATTCAATTTCATGGCTGGTGTTGTTTCTCTGTGTATATTGTTCATGTGCTTATGAATGTTTGTTTTCTTGATATGCATTTTCTTTGTATATGTTGTGCATGAGATTTCATGTTCAAAACTGAAGTCTGAAGGGGAGATGGAATGAGTTTCAATTGTTTCTCTGCCTGAGCCAAGAGATTCCTGCAAGGTGTGCAGTTGAATTCATCCGCAAAGAGTGCGTTGATGAAGGCTCAGCAGTTTGACTTTGTTCTCATTCACCCAGAAGTGGAAATAGCTTGTTGAAGCCGTGCAAGGAGTGCACAGGCTGAAGGAGAAGTCTCAGTTGTAAATCTGAGCAAAGGAAGTTGAAGACTCCTGTTGCAGGAAGTGCGCAGAGTCTGAAAGATTCAATACTTGGAAGTTGTTGAATGTCGAGCACGAAGAGTGCACACAAATTCCTCTGAAAGAGTCAGAGTGGAAAAGCTCAAGAGGTATAGCACCTTCATGATATCATTGAAAGGGAGCACAAGATATTTGTGTAGAGGAAGGTTCGAGCAGGAGTTGCAAGCGCAGGCTTGGGAAGTATGCTCTGAGAAGGAACATTTAGCCTTCTCCAGAAATCCTCAAGGAGAAAAGAAATCGACGGTCGAGGTCCGTGGAAGGAACTCGCGAAAGACCGCCAGCCGTTAGATCCCGAGGAGATGCACATGGTTTAAGCCTTAGTGTGCATGGAAGGAGCTAGGGCTCATCGGGACTCGGTTCATCAAAGAATCGGAGTTTCCAGAGACGAAAAACTCTCGCAGGAAGGAATCACGATCCGCAAAATCCCGAGAGGACTAGGGTCATTGATCACAGCAGGGATACGTGGCGCAAGATCTCGGGGAGTCGGGGTTCAACATTTCGGGGTTCTCGCATACAACGGAATCGTAGCAGGAGAAACCACGATTTTTTGAAACGCAACGGTCCCACAGTCACACCATTTTGGTGGAGGACAGATGTAGGGAAGTCAGCCCTTGTAGGGAGACGGCGACAGGTGGCATCGGCATATCGTGAGCTCGGAGGTTCGTGAGTTGGGGCCACGAAGATTTTCGTCAAGGTTTGCGAGGTCGCGAGAGGCGATATCTCGGCAACCATCGGTTAGCGTGTGGGGCCGCAAGAGCGCGAGAAAGGAGGACAGGTGTCATCAGGGATCGGAGGATCGGAGATCCCATGAGCGTAATTTCTACACATTTCAAATCCACGAAGTCCAAAACTCCGACGGGGAGCAGGCCGTGGTCTCGTGGAACGGAAGGTCATATGCGGAAGGGGCTAACCTGAAGGGGCTTGGAGCGGAGAGAGGCGCCATCGCGAATCGGGGTTCGGAGATTCGTGCTTCCAGCGAAACGTGACATCGCATATGCCGATTTCCTGATAGGGGAATCCCCGACAGGAATGAAGAAGTATAGGCATCGAGACGTATTGGGGTTCAGAGTTTAGTGTAGCATGAGGAGCATGCCCACGAGTTTCGCGGTAACGCGAAACCCTATTTCCCGATAAGGCAAAGGGGAGATCGCGGAGAGATTTATGTGGGTATTGAGAGGTCCCAATAGGGGATCGGAAGAACCTTGAAGTTCTTCGGGTCGAGAGCATAAGAAGGTCCTGAGGAGGCGGACGTGCTCTGTGGAGTGCAGTCTGCATCATTTTTCCCTGCAATAATTTGGGCAAACTGTTTTGTTTGTGTCTCTGGAAAGTTTGAAGACTGGTTTGCAAATCAGATGATAACACCTGTACCCTGTCTAACACTTCCTCATAGGTTTTGACCCCTTTGAAAATGTCATTGCAAGGGGATTCCTCATGTTCAAATGCTTTCATGCCACAGTGATCCATGTGGCTTCCCACTGTTTGATAAGGTTCGTGCTTCCTATGTTTGAGATTCACCAACTTGACCTCCCCTAGGGCTGCAGCTTCAACCTTAGAATGACCCAGGTTGAGTAGAGAAAACCTTCCAATCTGTAAGGGAAAGACTGGCCAAAACATCTTTTGAGCTGTCTTCAGTTCTATTCCAATACCGCCTATTATTATCTGATGAGCTACCTCCCTGCACACCAGCCTATCAGGGAGGAATTTGGGAAGTGCATGAGGAGGGATAGAGCATCTGAAAACCCTGATATAGGAGAAATTCTCCTCGATAAACCAATCAACAACCGCCTTGAGATTTCCTATGACCGACTCTGAAATACGAGGGGGTGTATATCCATACAACATCTGATGCACTGGTATCCACGAAATGACAAATTTCGTAAAAAGAATCCTTAACATTTTCTTCCCATAGCTTAGAATGATATTTATGAATTGGTTCAGTGTAGGTTGGGTTCCAACTCCAATTCATCAAAGGGAAAGGATTCATGAAACATATAGCGTCCATGATATAAGATGACATGTAAAAGGCTATTGGTCGGCCATTGGATCTCGCGGTTTGATACTCCATAACCTCCTGAGATAGGTTATCTGATAGAATTGTGTTCCATTTGAAGCTATATCCTTCGGTTGCTTCATGTAAAAGGGGCAACCATTCTGTAGGGAAATGGGTAGGACTTTTCTTCCCGAAAAGTCTACATACCATCATAGCCACATAAACCATGTATTGATTCAAAGAGGTTGTGGCATAAACGTTATGGGTATCGGCCATGAATTTTGGTGGGTGTATCCACCAATCTTTGATTATGTCGAGGTATGTTTGGTCTGCTTCTGTGCATTCTTTCCTTTGAAATTCACTTACAAATTCTTTATTGTAAATGTATTTAGAATTGGGAAACAGTTTATACATTACTTGTATATGTTCCAGTCTGAAAGAGTCGATGATGACCCCTTGGCTGTCTAGAATGCTTATGGTTTGCACGGCTGTCCTCTCCAAATCCCAACTGATCATTTCATTGTATGTCATGAGTCGTGGGCGCATGGCTACTTTATGAAGTTTGGACTCTGCTATGTCCCGGAGTTTGTTTTCGGAATCATCAGGAAAATTCTTGATTTCGTAGTCCAAGGTTTCAAAAAATTGCCTCCATGATTTGATGGAATCTATGGCATGCGGTGTATTATCAGGCACGACATCTCCTTCTGGGCTTGAACTTTCAGCTACCTCTTCACTTTTCTTGGGTTCCTTTCTAGGTGCCATAATTTTCGTGTTTAGAATGAATTTCTGTCGTAGAGAGAAATGTGTCAGTTTGTTGAATGCAATTCACTTTTGAATTCAAACAATAAGAATGAAATTCGAAAAACAAAACCTTTATTAACCTTTAACTCTTCTTACGAAGGACGTACTAAGACAGGTGGTAAAACTTTAATGTCTTAATGGGGGATATATGCCCAGAGATACTAAGTTAAATCAAAAATATATATATTCGTCCATTGCGAAAATATCGTATATCGACGATTTCAAGCTAAAGCTTCGAAAGGACTACTCTCAATGAATCTTGAAATGAGAAACGCGAAACATTCTTTTAAATCTTTAACAATCTCATTTTAAACTGACTTAAATTTGTTTTAAACTCTGTTAAAGAAAACTCGCGATTTCACATTTCAGAATTTCGAGGATCTTGCACCCATGAGATATGTCACGAGAAAATCCCGAATCGCGAAATCGCGATGGGATTAGTTTATGCGTTGATTACTTGTATTAACGCTTTAATCAATTAAGATTAGTAATTAACTTCTTCCTTTTGAAAAATCGGGAACCGGGAGTTCAAGGGCTAGCGCTTTGACAACACTTTGGTACAAAGAAACCCGAATCGCGAAAGATTAAATTGTTGATCATTTTTAAGAGTTTAATTAATTACAATTAGAGGATACTTTGTGAAACGTGTGTCGGGGTTTATAGCACTTATTTTTTCCTTTTTTATTATTACTTTAATATAAAACCTTTTCGGGATTTCGGCACCGGGAAATCAGGAGTTGTTAATTAGGAAAACATGCTTTGTGAAATGTCGAATCCTAAAATGCAAAAAATTGAAAGGCTTTCGACTCTTTTTTAGGGTTAAGGGTGGCTCCATGACTAGGAAAAAGTGAAGCTTCAGGTTTAAAGGGATACAAAATTTAAAGTTCATATCAACAGAGCACACCAAAAATCAAATGGCTAAGATGCACACAAATGGGGTAAAGTGGCTGAAAGGGTCCTCCATCCCTAAAGAAGGTATGTCTCACCCAAGAGGGGCCTGAGACTCCCTGCTAAATATTGGAGGTAACATAATCAGTTATAAGGGCCCTCATGGGATTAACAACCAGTCGGTCAGATCCCCCCAGAGAGGTAATCCTCCATAGAGGTTGTGTGTTGTCTGACCCTTATCTGACCCAGGGTACCTGCAAATAACCCCTGCAAGTAACCTATGTGGCACCTAAGTCAAGAAACTAATAAACCAATGTATAACCGATGCACATGCAAGAATTTGTAAGTCAGGTCCACCATATAGGCAGGGTAGCAAAGCCCAAAACCTTGAAAGTATCACCTCTCACCGAGATAAAGGAACTAGCAAGATCCCCAGATACGAATAGATCCCCAGAAATATCTCTGACGCTAAGAATGTATCGGGGGGATATCCCTTCAACCAACCTCGCGCGACCTCCTGATTAACTCCGATGTGAGCGGAGCCTCCTGATATTACCAATTATACAATGGATTTCTCCACTCTCTTTGTCAGACACATATGTTGATTTAATAGCCTTGGAGAATTTTACTCACAAAATCCTATTCCAAGGCACTAAATCCTAAGCTAGTTTGTGCACCCTAGAAAATAAAATCGTGACTAATCAATTTTAAATTATAGCATTAATTTTAATGTCTGTGCAAGTAAAATATGAATGGTAGTGAAACTCATGATGTTATGACTTAGCAAGTAAAGTAAATATGAATATAATGAAAAGTCCTAACTTCAATTTTCAATGAATGATATGCTTCTAATAACAAATGCAATTTTCAATTTCAACTATACAATTATGAAGTAAAAATGCAATCTTTATTTACATGAACTAAGTTAATGAAAAAGATTCAAAAGATCAAAATGCCAAGCAATGCAAAATGCCTAATATTTTTGTATTTTCACTATAAGGAAAATGAAAATGCATGGACTAAACATTAGCTTGATATATAAAAACTCTATTGTGTATAGAAACAGACAAATCAAGTAGGATACCAAGCAGCAAGACCCCCAACCCAAAGTACAAGGACAATCAAAATGAAAAGATGATGAGAAAGACTCTACCCATAAATTCAACCAAAGAGAGGTCTCTTGTCATCTTACAGGCACTTAACAGTCAATACAAAGACTCAAGAAGACTCAGCAAACATCAAATCCCACCCAGAAACCACCAAACCCAGTAAACAAGCACAAGAGGTTGATGTACGCAATTGTTCAAGGAAACAGAGCATGTGTATGCAGCTTGCAGAAGGAAAACACACATATATACTCTAATGTCAAGCAGAAAACCGCGTATATATGCTAATTTCAAGAAGAAAACCGCTTGTATGTTTCAAAAGCAAAGCTAGGCAACGGAGAAGGTTGAAAAACTCTGACCCGAAGTGAATAGAGGTTGTCAAGCAATGCTACGACCAGAAACACAATAGGAACGAGAGAAATCTAAGGAGAAAAACACTCGAGACCCTAAGAAAGAAGATTTAATCCCCAGTATGGTCGCCAATTCTGTTATGAGGAAAATCTCTCTATGGCTCGGGGTAAACCACAACATACGGAAATAACTACAAAAATTAACTATATTCTCAAGATTGCTATATAAACAAATATGATAGCAAGACAAGATAAAAGTCTGACCTCATCTTGACGTTCATTGAATTCCACCGTTGAGCACTTGACCCAAAGCAATATATCTGCAACTAGTCCTCAACAACCAAGCAAAGAAATCATATGGTGATAATAAATGATCTTATCACATTCAATAGCATAATCCATTAATAAACATGACAAATACGCCCATGGAATAATAATTCAAATATTTGCAAGATATCAATTGGATGGGAAAAGATTATTTCTATTAATATATGATCAGCATAAGTGAAATTATTACAGACTTTCGTGTCGGCACGGTTCGGAACTGAGAAACTAAGTTCCTTCCAGCTAGGCCTCCACCAAAGGAAAGCTCATAGAAGAGAGACAATGAAGTTCTCAATCAATAAGGGAAGAGCCTGGAGGTTGAACACTTTGTTCATACTTAAAGGACAAAGGGATGCAGACTCCATATGAAGTAAATAATTTCTCCAGAGTAACTTTGCTCTGAAAGTTCAATTCTTTCTCCTCCTCTCCATAGCTCGGAATTGGCCTATTTATAGCCTTCAAATGGAACTGAAGGGTCGAATCAGAATGTTTCCAGTATATGGAAGTCCAAGGATCATAGATCTCCTATCATGACATGGAAACCCGACACGATTTTTCATTTTTGGGAACAAATCCCGATTTGTGCAGGCTGTAGTGGTGCAGCTTATGTATACGCATGTTGTATAGTAGGCAAGGTGCGTACATGCGGAAAAAATGTATTTTTTAGCTCTGGGATTTTGTAAAAAGGGATGAAAAGTTTGCATAGGGAAATAGAAAAAGGACCTCTATGAAAGATTTCATACGGTAAGGAAAATATTGCTATAACAGTGTCCACCCTTCATCGATCTCCACTTCATTCATTTTGGCATTCTTGGTGAGCACCTGGTTGTCAGCTTTCGTAGAGGCATTTTCTTGCAGAAAACAAAATAATAAGCTACGAGCCAACTGCGACAAGTGTTATTGGAAGCAATCATAAAATGTAAACAATAAAGGTCATTCTTACCTCTTCCTTCAATAAAAAACCTGGGCTTATTGGTAATTGAAGTAGCACAATGACCTATTACCTCTTTGATGCTCTCTCTTGTGCCTTCTTCTACTTGGGAGGTCAGTGATTTGTGGATGGAATACCATGCTTGGGAAAAAAAAAATCAAATTTAAAGCATACCTACCTTGTTGCATCACGTGTTAAATTCAGGAGTACAGATATGATCTATACAATCTACAACAGAATCCACATCATGCTCAGGATTAAATGCAACGTCGGCTGACGGTGCAGGAGCATGTTGCTTTTAGAATTCATCAACAAATTCAATTTTTTTAAAATTGATTGCCACGTGAAATCATGTTATTGGTTACGTGAAGATCCTAATTGTCTAACAAATCACAGACTTCATCCTTCACTTGGCTAGAGGTGGCTCCTCAAATTACCGGAGCATTTTTCGCACTCCAATGGAACTAGTATGATCAGTATCGGGGGTAAGTAGGATCGTATATCATCCAGGGTCATCGGCATCGGTGGATAAAGGTTTGACCTAAAACCAAAAATTTGGTGTTCTAGCAATCAACCAATAGTTAATGAGTGCATCGACGTCGGTAGATTTTCTTTGACGTTGTTCCATTGTTGCCTCTAGGAAAAAGTTTTGATGCCGACCCGATCTTCCGTACAATGTTGACGTTGAAGTACAGGTATAACACAAGGAATATAAAAATATGATGTGGGTAATAACCAAGCAATACAGATTGTCTACACAGCAAAACCCATGACAGTTGGTTTTACCTCTTGGGCATGAGAAGCATTTCTTTTTGGCATCGATGATTTACTTTAGACATATGTTACCATGCCATTTCTCCATATTCGCTGATGTCGACGATATATCGAAGATTAGCGATTTTTATTGCCTATGTTGACGGTTTACCTTTCTTATTTCACCGATGTCGATGATACATCGACGATTTTTATAAAACTTTTCGATAGGCAAGAATCACCGATTGGCGCACCCTTTCTCCCATTTTGTTGATGTCGACGGTACGTCGGTGATCAAACATTGTTTTTAAGGACTTATTTTTACATACCAGAATTGTCGATGGGTGCGTGTTTCTTTATTAAACAAATTTTAAGTTGTGTGCAACTTAGTTTAATGCCACGCTTACTTATAGAAAAATGGAAAAATGTCCAACAAAATTCAAACCAAAATGAATGTGATCGTTGATAAAACAAAATAATAGAAAAACCTATTGATCCCTACACAACCGACTCCACTCATAAATGACAAAGTGGTACCCAAAAGAAAAAATTCACAAAGACTTTTAGGGTGTGTTGAGTGCTCAAAAAATGGTGATTCTTGGGGAGAAAACATAATCTCTACTCATTCCCTCGTGCTTAGCCTATGCAAATTGATTGAGACACCATCTGGATTTATTTAATTCTTTTCCAACAAAACCTTTTCTATCAATCTTTGTTGAAATTACTAAGACAACTGAGAGGGGGGGGGTGAATCAGTTGTAGTTGAGCTTAAACAATATTAAATCTATTAAGATATCATTAATCTTTCTTCAAGTGATCCTCAACAATATACAGCATATGGACAGTAAAAGTAAAGAGCATTAGTCACACATAAGATATACACAGAGACAGATTTTTCACGAGGAAACACATAAAGGGAGAAAACCTCTTCTTCTTCGAAATGATAGGCAGTCTTTTAGGTTCTGTACATCATATCTAATTGAGCACCAACTCAATGTGAGGCTGCTACCTCTGTTTTACAAGTTGCAACTTGTTTGAGAGCACCAACTCTCTGGTTTCTCTAGCACCCACTAGAAGGAAGCACCAACTCCCTGGTTTCTCTAGCACCCACTAAAAGGAAGCGCCAACTCCCTGGTTTCTCTAGCACCCACTAGAAGGAAGCACCAACTCCCTATATGTTCCATCATCAACTGGATGGAAGCACCAACTTCCAGTTACATAGGCTCCAACCTGTATAACAGAGAACACTTGTTCTCCCTTGCACCACCCTGCCACTCTGGTTTCTCTGGCTGCAATCAGATGGCAGCTACAACTTCCTGTGTTCAAGCTCCCACTTGAACCTCTGAGGAAAACAATCCTCCCGAGCACCTCCCAACCTCCCTATAATATGTGTGAATAAATAAATAGTCAACTATGCAGATAAATCAATTCTTACCAATCTTTCTTTGTTCTGTAAATCTGGTCTTCTACTAACTATTCTGCTATTCTTCTCTTCCTTTGTCTTTTCATCAGGTCGGCTCTGCATCAACTTGTTCTGTCATTCTTCTCTGCTTCTTCTTCTCTTCATCATCTGTTACTCTTCTCTGAGTTTCATCTCACACTGTGCATATTTTCAATCTCACACCACATTCTATGATTTTTCCTTTCTTGCAGTTTCTTTCATTTTTCATACAGAACAACCAACCTCACGTTGTCTGTCTCATTTTATTTTATGCGCACATCCACGACGGTTGCACTTCGCATTTCCTTCGGCAAAGGAAAGACAATTGTCCAAGCAACTGAAATGCCAACTTATTGGCAATCATGAGTCCGCTTCGCTAACAGATTCGTAACTAAGGAATTAACTGTGAGAGAGGACATTAACCCTCCGATCTTTGTTCAAATTCACCTGCACCATTTGATTAGCTTCATGAGATCTTGCATTCATTTCCTTTAAATAGGGTTTCTGCATTTCGGCTATCTTGTGCTGAGTGTCTCGACACTTCATTTCACGATCTCCGAAGTTCCGATACAGAAATTTTCTGCACTAGCTCCTTTCCGAATATGACTATGGTCATAACCAAGCGCCTATGCAAAAATCTCTTTCGCGATTTCTCATTTCGTGATTTTCGACACTATGCTTCGTTGACCCCAAGTCAGTGAAATTTTGATCACTTGCCACATGTCCTATGATTCGATGGTCCAGATGTGATCTTGATTCAATGGCTACAATTGAATCATGACTTCGCGATTTTGGCATTCTTGTTGCATCGGGTTCTTTGCCTCTCCATGTCGTGATTCGCAAAACTCCGAAATGGAGTTAGATCAACGGTTCAGGTCTGATCTTGATTCAACGGCTGCGATTGAATCCCGATTTCGTATATCGCGATTTCGTCATTCTTGTTGCATTGGGTTCTTTGCCTCTCGATGTCGCGATTCACGAAACTCTGATATGGAGTTAGATCAACGGTTCAAATATGATATTGACTTAACGACTGCGATTAAATCACGATTTCGCATATCGCGATTTCGACATCCTTGATGTCTAGTGTTTTTGTCACTTCAAAGTCCCGATTTGCGAAACTCCAACATGGGGTCAGATCAACGGCCCATATCAAACCTTGATCTGATGGCTCAGATTAAGTCGTGATTTTTCATATTGTGATTACGCCCGCTTCTCCTTGTACCTTAAAGGACGTGCGGGTTCTTCTTGATCCAACGATGGTCGGATCCTGCGCTTGGATCTAACGGCTAAGATCTATCCTCCTCTTCAACGATATCTTCTTGTCTACATTCAGATCTAATGACCCTCTTTCTTTCGGGAATTTGAAGGGGATCCAACGAACATAAATTATTTTTCAAACTTTACGAGCCTTCGATCTCGATCATTCGATCAATGTTGCATTGCCTTCAATCATTCGATATTCCTGAACTTATCTTTTGTTTGCCTATCTGTTAAAAACTTCCTGTACTCATGCCATCTTCATTGTTGTACTTTCCATCAATGACAAGCATTCACTGTACGTTAAATATTTGCCATTCGTTGTCTGTTAAATATTTGCCAACAATCTCCCCCTTTGGCATTGATGGCAACACAAGCACCCACATGCATTGCATTCGGATCTCCTCTCCTGAACTCTTTTCTCCCCCTTTGACATCAATGTTAAAGAAGAAACATTCTTCCCCTGATCTGTTGAAAAACATACTCCCCCTGTCGATTATAAGCATCTTGGAAATACACCAGATATTCAATAAGTACTCCCCCTGACCAGGTGAACAGATTAGACACAAGAGATTATAACCCCCAACTTTTGACGAAGATATCCAAAAGGGGTCGTTGCTAATGGTTTAGTAAAGATATCAGCAATATGTTCTGTCGAAGGTATATAATTCAGTTGAACAATATTGTTTGTAACTTGTTCTCTGAGAAAATGGTACTTGATTGGAATATGCTTAGTCTTGGAATGAAGAACATGATTCTTGGAGACACTAATGGCACTGGTGTTATCACAATGAATTGGAATGGGATCAGTGTAATTTACCTTCAGATCTGCAAGAGTTTGTATCATCCATAAAAATTTTGTGCAGCAAGTAGCAGCAGCAATGTATTATGCCTCTGTAGTGGATAATGAAATGGATCCTTGCTTTTTACTAAGCCATGCAACTAATGAGTCACCCAGAAAAAATGCTCCTCCAATGGTGCTTTTTCTCTCATCAATACAGTTTGCCCAGTCTGCATATGAATAAGCAGTTAACTGGAAATTCAGATTTCTAGGATACCACAGACCATAAGTCATTGTTCCCTTCAAATATTTAAATATCCTTTTGATGGCTACCAGATGACTTTGTTTAGGAGCGGACTAAAAACGACCTACCATTCCAACAGCTTGCATTATATCAGGACGGGATGTTGTGATGTATAGAAGACTGCATATCATGGAGCGATATGTCCTTTGATCAACATCAGGTGAGATATCATCTTTACTCAACTTGCAACCATCCACCATAGGTGTGCTAACTGTTGAGGAATCTTCCATCTAAAATTTCTTCAAAATCTCTTTCAAATATTTTTCTTGAGAAATTAAAATTCCTTCAGAGCTTTGTTTTACTTATAGGCCAAGAAAGTATGACAGTTCTCCTATCATGGACATTTCAAATTCTGTTTGCATAGAATTAGAAAACCACTGGACACATGATTCATTAGTACAGCCAAAAATAATATCATCTACATAAACCAAAACAACTAGTAAATTATCACCTTCAGACTTAATGTAAAGGTTACTGTCAACAGTACCTTTCTTAAACCCTTTTTCTTGTAGAAATTTGTCCAGTCTATAATACCAAGATCGTGGTGCTTGTTTCAGTCCATATAAGGACTTCTTCAGCTTACAAACATAATTAGGATTATATGTCAATGAGAATCCTTCAGGTTGCTCCATATATACTTCTTCCTCTAGATCTCCATTAAGAAATGTTGACTTAACATCCATCTGATAAACTTTGAAGTTCTTATGACATG
>ML781431.1:241423-271560 GCA_009831015.1 Picea engelmannii | reverse complement strand
AGCGGAGACCTCTTCATAGAGGAAGAGAATCGATGACCGGAGTTGATCGAGGAGAGTCCCGAACTCTAGGTTACCGTTGATCGCGGAGGAGCTGCGAGAGGTTTAAGCCGCAGGTGCACGGAGGAACCATTTCCATCGCACATTGGCAAATCAGGGTTAGCGAGTGCAATAGTCCCATGCACATTGGAATCGCGAAGGGAGATTTCCCGATTTGATCGAGGCCATTGATCAGAGCGTGGACAGGTGGCCCGGATCCGGAATATCGGAGTTTCGGCATTCGGGGTTTCCAAAGGCAAGAGTTTTGGAGTCGTGGATCCGCGAGTCGCGAAGTCCCGACGTGACGTGGCAGTGTGGGGCCCGGACGTCAGTGGGAGATGTGTGGAGGCGTACCGGCACATCGGTGTTCGGGGATTTGAAAGGTAAGTATCACCCTGCCTCACACCCGCCGATTTTTCCGATAGGAAAATCCCCGAGACCAAGAGCGCTGACCGTTGACATCGCGGATCGGGATTCGGAGGTTCCCGGTTGCACGGGAGGTGCGCACAAGGTTCGCGAGTCCGCGAGACCCGACTTCCCGAGTTCCGAAAGGTGGGATTCCCGAGAAGACTGTGGGTGATAGAACTCCCGAGAGGAGAGGAAGAGCATCGACTCTTCGGGCCGTGGTGTGAGAAGGTCCTGGTGGTGTGACCGCCTGCTGAGAGTGCGGTTGCCGTCAGTTTTGCTTCGCTAACAGTGAGTGTCCATAGCCCCAACAGATTCACCTTGACATCATAAACCTTTCTCTGCTGCTAGCAAGCGTCCATAGCCCCGACAGAGTTATCTGCATACCCTCTCGGACTTTACATTCTTTTTATGGATCATCTTTTTTTGGTATAAATACGAGGAGTGAGTCAGAGAGAAGAATATTTTTTTTTTGACAAGGTGAAACTATTAAGGTGGAGCTTTCCCTAGCTCCGTTCATAGGTACATGTGATTATTTCCATCTACCCATCTTTCCATTTATCTCTACCATACCACTAGGTAGATATTTCATTGCTTCCCTAGGTAGTATGCTTACAAAGACAAATATGGTTCATTGAAAATTTGTGTCTACCCAACGTCTCTTATTTTGCATGTAAGTGTAGATCAGAAGCAAAGTTTGCTTCACCGTATTCATTAAAGTCAACCATTTCTTTATGAAACACAACTTAATTAAAATAAAATAACAAGTAAAAGGAAGAGTGAAAAAGGAGTTTGAAAATGGTCTTCCCAAAACCCACACACTTGTCCTGATCAAAATGTATGCTAAAAAGAAACAAAAAATCAAATTTTTTTATTTTTTATTTTTTTAGGAGAAGTATTATTTTAATACATGGACATTTACTAGGAGGGTGTCAGATTCCTCCCTCATATTATGCAACTGATATGTCCATGTCCCGATATTCTCGTCCACATGAAAAGGTCTGAGCCAAAGATTTTGGAACTTTGAGTGTTTTCCTTTGGACTCGTTTTCTTTATCCCACTTCAAAACTAGGTCCCCTACTTAGAAATTTTTTTCTTTGTCCTTATATTTGTCGAACCATATTTTAACTATCTGTGGATGAGTGGTGAAATTAACTTTATCATTTTCCCTTTCTTCGTCTAGCATGAGAAGGATATCAATCCTTTGTTGAATAGTAGATGAGGGATGACCTCTCTATGCCTGAGCAAGTTGTAAAGATGGAAGATACAATCTATTTGGGAGAATGGCTTCTTTTCCATATACTAAAAAGTACAGATATTTCCCTATGGCTTCTTTAGGTGTTACTCTATCGGTCCATAGGTAATTTTGAAGCAAATTGTGTCAATTCCTCTGATTTTCAACAACTGTTTTTTCTTAAATCCTCACCAGGTTCCTATTAGTTGACTCTGCTACCCCATTCCCTTGTGGATAGTACTTTGCAAAATATTTTATTATGATCCCCTTATCAAGGGAGAATTATGTCAAGAGCATGGAAGAAAATTAGGTAGCATTGTCAAAATTGAGAACAAGGGGCATCCCAAACCTTGTTATTAGTTGTTGTTCTGAAAATTGGATCACTACCTTTTCATTAACGTGTGTGAGAGGGATAGTTTATTTCCATCTCATAAAATAATATGTGGCAGTCAAGATATATTTATGTTGTTTTGAATAATTGGGAGTAATTTCTCCTATGACGTATATTCCCCATTGTTCAAATGATCTGGATATGGTCATCAGATGGAGTGGAACGACTGCCCTCTTTTCCCTACTGACACTTATCTGAAAAGATTTACATTTCCTGGCATATGCATGAGCATCCCTGAACAGAGTAGGCCAATAATAACCAGCCCTTAATATTTTTTGATTCATGGTTTCTCCCACAAAATTTTCACTTGTTGGGACGTCATGGAGTTCTCTTAGTACCTTTTCTGCATCATCATGTTCAATAAATCTGAGTACTCCATCATAGTTTATGCAGAAAATCAAAGAATTTATGAGGCGGTATTGAGAGAAATTTAACCTGAGAGCTATCCTTTATCTAGGGTTTAGGTTCTCCAGACAAGTTCCATGATGTAGGAGATAAGACAAGTTTCCATACCAGGATTCCTGCCTAGTAGGTGCATATAAGGCTTCATTGTAGCATAATGACAACTCATTTTCCCAACCGAAGTCTTCTGCATTAATTAGATCTTGGGCCTCAGCGACTAGTTTACACAAACCTTGACCCTTGACTATTTTGGAAGGTTTTATGTCTAGATCAAATTCTTGGACGAATCTCATCCAATTTCCCCTTATTTCTCCCATATCCTATTGAGTGAACAATTACCATATTGTTGGATGAGGTACTATGACTTTAGTGTGATTCTTCAGGATATAGGATCTGAAATGTTTGAACGCTTTATATAATGAGTAAACATGTTTGTCTATAGCAGGGTAATTTAGTTTGAATCCTTGGAGGTTAATGCTCATAAAGGATACTGGTGCTTCATTATTTTCATCATATTTCTGAGTAAGCACCACAACCAAGGATTGGTCAGAAGAAAAGGTATAAAGGAAAAAATATTTGTTGAAGTCAGGGATTCATAATACTGGTGCTTGGGAGATGGTTGTTTTGATGTTATTGAAAGCATGGTTCTTTTCTCTGTCCCATTTGAGCTCTACGTATTTGTGAATCATTTTTTGTAGGGGTTTAACCGTTTTAGCGAAATTAGGAGTAAATTTTCTCACAAAGTTGATTTTCCAAAAGAAAGATTGCATGGCCTTTTTATTGTGAGCCAAGGGGAGTTAGGCTATCGCTTTTATCCGGTCAGGTTCGATGATAATTCCTTATTGATATATAATAATACCTATTAGTTTCCCTTCCTCGATGCCAAATATGGTTTTCTTAAGGTTCAAAGGTATTCCATATTTCCTACACCTTTCAAAAATCTGAGTCAAATGATGAATGTGGTCTTCCTTATTTTTTGAGTATACCATTACATCATCTAAATAGATTACCACACACTTATTAATCAATCCCTGAAAAGATACATCGATGGCCCTATGGAAGGTCGTTACTACGTTAATCATCCCAAAGGGAATGCGTTTATAAGAAAAGTTTCCCCACTTGGTTCGGAAGGTATTTTTTAATTGGTCATCTTCTGAGACCAGGACCTGGTTATATCCTAAGAAACTGTCTAGGAGGGAAAACATTTCAGAGCCTGAAACTGTCTGTAAGAGTTTTTCCATGGGTGGAACTGGGTAATTATATTTTTTCTGATGCTCTCTTAAGGTTTCTAAAATCCACGCACAGACAGATCTTCCCATACTTATTTCTGACAAGCACTAGATTGGCTACCCAGGTAGAGTGTCTTACCTAAAAGATAATCTTGGCATCTAATAATTTATTTATCTCTTGATACATCAAAGGTTCCAGAGATGGGTGGTACTTCCTAAGATTTTTTTGGAAGGGTTTTAATCCATATTTTAATGGGATCGTATGTTGGATAATGCGAGTATCATAATTTTTCAATTATCAGTAGGACCAAGAAAATACATATTGATAATCTTTAAACAGTTTAAGATAGTATTTCTTGTCTTGTTTGGATACTACCTTACCCAAATTGACATTCTTGGGGTTCTCATGGGTCCCTAGATTTATAGCTTCGTATATAGGACATGAGCTCCCTTTTTTTGCATTCTTTGGCCCTCTAAATATTTCCCTTAGTTCGAAAAGGTTCTCCAAATTGGACACTCCTTTCGATATCGTGTGAAACTTTGGTTTTTCATCGGAGTGATATGTTCGCTTCTTTTGTTCGTGGAGATCTGATTCTTTGAGTAGTTCTTGGAATATTTCATCATCAATGACCAAATCCTTAAAATTCTCCTAATTAGTCGGGAAATATACAATCTGTTCATCCCCTTCAAAGACTTTCCAGTTAGAAATGTTGTTAGGTACCGACGGTTTGTAGAGAAATTCTACTACAAACCTTGAGGCTTAATAATATTCTAAAGGAGACAATATTGAGGTCGTAGTGGCTAGAGCATCCACAAGGGTATTTTTCATCCTGGGAACAAAATTAATGTTGAAGGCCTCAAAATTGTCTATTAGTATGTGTACCTCTTACTGGTAATTTCTTAAGTGAGGTGAATTGCAATGGATAGTATTCTGCACTTTCCTAATGATAATCTATAACTCTCCAAAAACTTTCAATTCCTTGATGTTTAAGTCGATGGCTTTCTTTAGTCCCTGGACTAGAGATTCATATTCATTAGTGTTATTAGTGCATTCAAATTCTAATCTGCAGGATAAGAAGTTTTGTTTCCCCTTTGGGTCAATGAGGATGCATCCCGCTCCCAACCCTTCTTGTGATTTAGAAACATTAAAGAACAACATCCAAATTTGGGGAGGAGAAGTTATGACTTCTTCATGTCTAGTTATTTTTTCAATTGCAACCTCTTTGTCTGCTAGTCCTATTGAAGAATCATGATAGAGGATTCTCTCTCCTGCGGTTGCTAGTAAGTCTATTTGAAAAATCATTTCATATTTTTGTGTGGGAGGAATGTCAGACATGTGAGGGGAGAAATTACCGAAATTAGAATCATAGGAGTAGTTTCCTAACAAAGGGAACTCTGTTGATGAGGGTTAATTTAGGGTCTCTAAATCAGTGATGGTATATTTGAGGCATCTTTCTCTATCGATCTTGATCATGTTTGGATGTCCTTTTAATGGAAACTAGAGGTAAGTGGAGTCGGTGTTAAAATATTCGTTTAATTTCTCATACCAGTCTAGGCTAAGTAGCATTCCATAAGCCTCTGGGATGTATACCACAATTATGTCAATTACTTGAACAAATTTGGGGTGTGTATCAATTATAATCATGACATATTTCATCTCCCCAATGACCTTTACCTGAGTCCTATATAGTTGAATAACGTGTTTATCACTTTTGATTAGGGTTTTGTTCAATTTCTTGCAGATTGAAAATGGAATGACATTTGAAAATGCTCCTAAATCGACTAGGCAATTATGTACATTTATGTTAAAAATGTCAAACATCAAGAGGAAAGGAGGAACAAAAGGCCTTCCTCTTTTTTCTAAAGAAAAAGTATTCACACTTGGCTTATTTGTTAAATCTTTGGGAGATAGGATGCCACTTTGATCAGTGCTTGTTATTGGGGTATCTATTAATTTTAAGGCTTGTAACAAAAAATACTTTTGTTGAGGGATCTCACACATGTCCATGACAGACACATTAGCCTTCATATTCTTCAATTCGTGTACTACATTGTAGTCTAGCTTAGGCGCTTCTCATGTGTGTATGTTTGTGGGGTTTCTTTGGGAAGAAAATAGCGGTTTGGGGTGATCGGTCGATGGATTCCCTCTAGATAACTGAGTAGTGGTGGGGTTAATTTGGATCGGTTGAATTTTACTTCACATCTGTACAACTATAACTTCAACAGTGGGTCCATGCACTTCAGCGATGTCATTGAAAGGCATCAGGTGGTTGGAATCCCATAAAAACATGGTTGTCTCTTCTGGTGGCTCTTGAATTTCTTGATCGATGACATTTATTGTCGAGCTACTGGGTTGTTCAGTTAGAGAAAATTAGTCTAGGAATCGATTATCCAATAGATTGATAGCATGCAACCATTGAGGTCAATTCCTTTCTAAAAAAAATTCTTGGTGATATGTACAGAAAGAGTCAGATGCTACGTCCCCTAAGTCGACGTTTAGGTTGGTTGGGGGAGGATCTATAGCTTTGAAGGGTGGGTTTATTTTAAAAAGGGTTTATAAGGTCTTTGATTTTGGTTTCCTTCCCCAACACTCCTTTTCATATCTACGATCTCGTTGGAATTTTTTTTTATCATTTGTTGCAGGTTTTCTTTGTTCCCTCCCTCTTTTTCGGGGCCTTGTTTTGTTTGTTTTCCCAGGAGTCTAGTAAAAAAAAGTCCCCTTTTGGGTGGAGGTTGGGTTTCATTCTTTATTAGTGAGATATTCCCTTCTTTGCATCCTTTCATTTGGAACTCAATGATTTTATCTTCGTCAAAATTTTACGCTAGGGTATTCTTGGCGTCCCTTTTTATGAACATAGAAATAGAAGTTGAGAGAGCATTAGCATATACTTCAATCTGTATCTCTGGAGTAGGTCTAGCCTCGGGTTGGAATTTGTTCAAATTGGTGGTGAAACTTTGGTTGAAATATTTGACCTTTTCTTTTGGACTCATAGTAGTGGTGAAAATTTTAGATATTAAGGATCCTATAGTAGTTTCTTCAGCAAATTTTTCCAAGAAATCCTTTTGAAACTTAGTCCAGCTAGTTATGGAACCAACTAGTAGATTGAAATACTAGGTTGAAGATGAATTTTCAAAGGTATAAGAGAACAGTCTACACACCACATCTTCTTGTTGTACATTCATCAACCTTATGGATAATATGAACTTCTTAATATTATCTTCAAGAAATCTAGAGGTTTCAGAATCAAATTTGGGAAGTAGCATTTTTGTATGTCTGGGTAGGTTATGCATCCATCCTGGAATTGACATAGCATATATTTCCAACCAAAGTTGGTTTTCTCGAGGTTTACATCCCCCCTCTCCATAGTTAGCATCATTATCCCCCATGTCTTCTGATTCAGAACCTGAGTGATCAGAGTTCGACCCTTCTTCTTCAGATTCAGAATCGTTGGGTTCAGAGTAGTTACCAGCTGGTGTTTTGTGTATCATATTAAGGGGTTGTTCGATTTCTGTGAGGGAAAAATATATTAGGTCTTCTACTGTGTGAACGAATACCTGGTCAAGGGTGTCAAAAACTAGTCTTCTTATTTATTTTTCTTTGAGTAAGTAAAGGAGATAAAGGTAATGCTTCGATCTGTCGGGCATAAGCTCTTGTGATTCTTCTGAACTTATTTAACTCTTCATGGGGAAGAGTGTAAGGTATTTCAGGGTATAGTTGTTATTCCTCTTCATGTTGAGGTGAGTTAATTGTATTGGGAGTACTCTCTATATGTGAGTTGTCTTGAGAATGACTAGCCATGCATGTGGGCTATTTTGAATCTATAGGCTTTGAGGAATATATTGTCAGAAATATTGGTATCCATGCATTCGTTCAGGCCCTCCTTCTAGTGCCAATTATGTTGAGGGGTCCAAGATCCCTTTAACTCATCAACAGGAACCAAACCCTCTTAAGAGGCCCAATTAAAATCATAAGTGTTTCATGAGTGGTAAGGTTCTCCATATTTGTGATCTGGATGGAAATATCGATGGGCTTTAATCGTGACTGATAGATACGTCTTTTATGTGAAACCTTTCCTCGGGCTATTTGTTATCTTTTGCTTCTCTTTAGATCATCTATTATTTTTACTAAAGTGGATTGTTCCTCTCATACTCTGACCATCTGTAGAATTTATCTTTGCATGTATTAGTATATGGGAAATTGTGTTGATCCATCGGAGCAGAGAGGACCTCCTTCATCTCAATTGCATGTTTTTCTACTTGATTATTTTGACACTCAAGAGTTGTAAGACTGCAAGAGATTTAATAGGAGGCTCCATGAACCTCTTCACTTTACCCGAGATCATGCTTGAAATCTGTGAAATATCATTTTCGCATACCTGGTCTTTCTCTTCATGCTACTTAACTATGTCACATAAACTGGTGAAGTCCTCCAGTGGACCAAACTCTGGAAAGTTGATTTTCCTCATTTCCTATATGATTTTCTCTTAAATTTTCTCACACTCTTCCCATTTTTGTTGCATTTTTCGTTGGGGTTCATGGACCATGCTTACCCAGTTTTCAATTGCCTTCCTTATTTGGGCAATGGTGTTGTCCATCAACACTCAAATTCCATGCTCTTATGTATCTCGACCCTTCTGTACTTTGTTGATGTAGTCTATCCATTCTAAGGCTTGATGCGACTTCTCATACCATCCTTGCATGTATTTACAGGTTTTCAGACCCATGAGGGTATCTTCTTGGAAATAAGCTATGTGAGCAATGAAGAGGTCTCTCTCCCTTGTGAATTGTGCATACATCTCTCAGAACTCACACTTCAAGAGTACCACCATCTGTGTTGAGTTTTGGTAATAATATGCTTGATGTCCCAGATAGTCCAATTATTTCTTCATGGAAGCTACCTCTCTTTCATCCCTTTTTTCCCTATCTAAAGTGGCATCGGTTATGGCCATCCCTGCTCCAATTAGCTCAGTCATCTTATCACTTTCTGTGTCAAACATCGTCTCCTCTGTGGTTATGAAAAGTTTTTTATCGAGCGTGAGATTCCTTTTCTTGATTGGTCTTCTCATCACAACTTTACTTTTCCTATCATAAGAAATTTCCTATATGTCGACGACATCGTCTACTGTTTCAGGAATTTGTTGATCTCCCCAGGACAAAGTATTGCCTAATATTCCCGTCGTATAGATGTGTTGCATGGTAGGTTCTCTATCCCTTTCAAGGGTAGGAACCTGAACTCCTTCCTTCTCAATCAATGCTTTATGTGGTAATGTTGTTGCATCACCTTGTTCTGTTCCATGGCTTGGTCCGCTTAGTTCCCTAGCAGGGGAATTTACTATATGTTATGGTGACTTGGACTTTTGTTGCTCCTCATCGGTTGACGAGGTATTTTTCCTAGATGGAGAAGTAGATAAAGGATCAATATTGGTTGAGAGTTTGACCATTGGGATGTTGATTTCTAAGTGCACCATTCCTTCTTCTTGTTCACATGTATCCAATTCGATCTTAGATTTGTCATTCTGAGGATGTGTTCCTAGGTGATTGAGAAACACAATGCCAAGAGTGTTCCTAACCTCATGGTCACCTTCTTGAGGATTTGGGACCAAATCATCAGAAGCGAAAGAAAATGTTTCCCTAGGTTCCTCCTCCTGTGTGATTGGTACCGAGGTTATGTGCGAAGATTTTAAACCTTCCTAATCATCATATATGGTGATTAAATATATGAGGATGGTATGAATATTTGTCCCACTTGATGATCTCTTTGACCTTCATTGAGATGTAGTAGTCACTGACGATTCTATTTGTGGTGACATAGGGCTGGTTTTTTCTTGGTCAGCACTCTCTTCCAATGGAATTGTCTTTGACTTTTTTAGTTCTTCCTCCACATTTGTATCAGTTGGGGTAATTATCAAAGGTCCTATCAAAGGATTAAGTGGGGGATTTTCCCCTAATCTTTGCATGGCTCTCTCGAATTCTTCTAGTAATAATATTCCCCTTCTTTGTGCCTCTGCCACTGTTGTTTCTATGTTTTCTTCTCTTACCATGAGGTCTTCTTGATTTGTGTTCTCTATTGTCTCAAACTTTTCATCCATGGTCATTGATTTGAATTTGGTCATATTTGGGTTAGCCCTTCTATAGAGCACTTCCTCCCAGTCTTGGGCACCCTCAGTAAATATCTCATCTTCGAAGCTATTATGAGCATACGTCCAACATGAGGACACCTACGACGTGTGCTGGAGTACCATTCCTTTTGGATCATTCTTGCAAAAATGTCATGTGGGGAACTGATACTCAAGCTTACTCAATCCTTCTTGTATCTCTTATGCAGTTTCTTTTACCATGTAAAAACCGAAATGAAAACCATAGGGTATGAAAACCCTCTTCTTATCCTTTACCAAAGAATCATTATAGCCTTGAAGAATGATCTGGTAGAAAATTTATCCCAATATGAGACGGTCTAGGACATGAATGGGGATTCGGTGCGGTGTGCCAGTAGCCCCAAACACTCTGATATAAGTTCTTTTTTATTCAAAATACTAGTGGCCAACTTTCAAAATCATATTTTTGGATGTCGTTGAAATCCTTGGGCATTCTTTCCTAAATATAATGAAGTTCACTCAGGCTATGAACTGATCACATATCATGGCATAAAAAAAATTGTACCTATTTGTTGGCATGTTTACAAGAAGAGTTTCCTTGTCATTGATGGAAAGAACAGAAGGCAAGAAATCTCAGGAGGAAGAGCAACAGTGGCCTTTGGATCACCGATCCAAAGGACATTCAACCAAATATTTGACAAACATTGGATCCTTCTAAGTGGAAGGATGGGATAATCAAGGGTTGAGATATGAGATCTCGATAACCTGAATTTTCTTCAGTCGTCAGATCGAATAAAATAGAAGGATAGGATAAGAAGGGGAAAATGATTGAGAATTTGATCATCTGAATATTTGTCAACCGTCAGATCAAATTAAGTAAAGGATAGGATAAACGGGGCACAAGGTTTGAGAATTTGATTATCCAAAACAAAATCTCAGTCGTCGGATCATCTAAAGTAAATCTCAACCATTAGATCATCCGAAGAAGATATCAAGTGTCATATCATCTAAAGTGAATCTGGGTCATCTGATCCAAAGCATCATTTTGAGATTTGAAATCCCCGAAGTCCGAAGAGCCAAAGGGCTGAAATAAATCCTCGACTGTCGGATCATCCGAAGTAAATTTCATTCGTCATATCATTCTAAAGTGGAAGGACAGGATAAGTTAGAAGAAGGACATGCTAATCTCAATGGTCNNNTTTAACCGTGGGGGCGGGGATCCAAGTTGGTGGTATTTTCCATGTGGGACCCTCATACGTTCCATCTTCCTTTCAACTCGGATCCCCCTCTCTCATTACCACTTACCGCCTAACACCCCCTTCGAGTAAACCACCAAACCACTCATACATACCACCTCCATGCTCCGACATCACACTCCACTACCCGCTACACGTCACACTCCACTACCGTGCTCTACCTCCACACTCCACTACACTGCCTACACATCTCATCCACATCAGCAGACCACCTCAACAAGGACATGTGGCAAACAATGTCAGCAAGAACATGTGGCAAACCACGTCAACAAGGAAACGTGGCAGTAATCTATATACTTCGAGGGAAAGTAAAGTTTGAGACTTGAGATTTCAGAAGTCTGGAGATCCAAAGGAGATCTTGATCGTTGATCAAGAAAGGGGTCGCAAAACCATTGATCTGGTTGAAAGGTCAAATTCCCAAAGTAGAGAAGAGTCGTCGATTGATAAGGACAGGTGTCCGTAGATCATCGACTCTAGAAGATTAGCGTATGGAGAAAAGAAGGGTTTGAGATTTGAAACTCTTGAAGCCCAGATCACGAAATAAATCACAATCATTGATTTAGGGAGGTTAGATCTGATCCACAGATCGTGAAAGAAAAAATATGAACCATCCATTCAGGAGCACCATCAATATTGTGAAATTGACGGTCACATCGCATTGCGGGGTCAGGACATACTCGGGTCTTAATTTTTCATGAGCGGGTCACAATCAAAACCGCGGTATCACCAAAGGCTTGCATGGAGCTCTGTAGTGAATTACGGGGCAAAAATCAAATTGCCCTCAAACCACCTTTGGTTGCGCCCGCAATCATATGGTCACATGAGAGCATCACCCAAGGTCACATCAATGGAAGATTGAGGAAGGAGCTAGCACTACTAGGCTCCATATCGGAGGTTACGCATTGAAAATTCAAAAATAATCTGCGTGTATAATCCAATGATGCTGATCAAATTGAATTTGATCGAAGGGTTGTTGTTTCACTTCGTGGTTTCTTGATCAGTTACGATTCAGTTACACTAACTGAATCATTGTTCTGGGGCGTTGGAATCATGATTCCTTGGCGGTTTTTTTTTTATATTCCTGACTTAAGCATTGGAGATTTGGAGAGTAATGGATGATGAGAGCATAAATAAAATAAAGACATCATGACAGAGGAAGGTTGTTGTTTCTCTGTAAAAAGTAGTCGAATTGTAAGCAATGAAGTTTACAGCATGAACTGAGGGAGAAAATGCAGAGATGAAGAACATAAGTTGGACAGAGCATAAATAGTGAAAATAGCAAACTGTACGAGAACTTAAGAGCAAGAAGATGTGAGTAGGAACACACTGATGTAGGTAGAGAAGAGAAGTGTAGCAGAACAGTGATGAGATTGGTAAGCCATTGAAAAATATCGTATCACTGTAATAAATTTTAGAAAGAAAATATTTATATTTCAGGGTGTTAGGGTGGTGCTAGGGAGGACTATTGTCCTCAGAGTTTCAATTGGGTTCTTGAACACAGAGAGTTGTATCTTCTATCTGGTTGCAGCCAGAAAAACCAGGGTGGTAGGGTGGTGCAAGGGAGAACCAATGTTCTCTGTTATATAGGTTGGTGCCTATGTGACTGGAAGTTAGTGTTGGAACACTCAGGGAGTTGGTGCCTCCCTTTAGTGGGTGCTATAGAAACCAGAGAGTTGGTTCTCTAAACAAGTTGCATCTTGTTAAAGAAGAGGTTGTAGCCTCATTTTGAGTTGGTGCTCAAATATTGATGATGTACATAACATAAAATATTGCCTATCATTCTAAGAAGAAGAGGTTTTCTCCCTTTATGGGTTTCCTCATGAATATATGTCTCTTTGTATACCATAAGTGTGATTGATGTCTATTATTTCTGTTGTTCATGTCTTGCATAATTTTGATAAGATTAATAATATTTCAATAGGCATAAAATTATTTAAGCACAGTAACAACTGATTCACCACCCCCTCTCAGTTATCTTAGTAATTTCAACAATTGGTATCAGAGTGGGTTCCCTTTATCTAAGGGTAGATCCTAGAGCTTAAACACGACTAGCCATGAAGGAACTTCAACCAATAAGGCCCCCCTATTCAATGGAACAAAATTTTCCTTCTAGAAAGTTAGGATGAGAACCTACATAATGGATTTAGGTGCAGATGTATGGGATGTGGTAGAGACTGGTTATGTAAAGCCAATTGTACTATCTTCTAAAGATGATAAGTTATAATTTAGATTCAATGCAAAGGAAATGAATGCTATCTTGAGTGGGCTTGTTGAAGATGAATTTGTAAAAGTAATGCAGCTTGATTATGACAAAGAAATGTGGGATAAACTCATTAGCAGTTATGAAGGAAATGAGAAAGTAAATGATGCCAAGATTCAAACCTACAGATTATAGTTTGAACAGCTAAATATGAAAGAGGATGAAACTTTTGCGAAGTACTTTCTGGGAGTTGAAGAACTAGTAAATGCAATGAAAGGACTTGGTGAAAAAATTGAGGAAGCCTCTTTAGTTCAGAAAATTTTGATATCTCTGCCAGAAAGGTTCAACCCAAAGGTCTCAGTTATAGAAGAACTTAATGATATAAAAGATCTTCCTTTTGATCAACTTCTAGGAATGTTGACTGCATATGAAATGAGAATAGGTAAAGATAAACCCACCTCTAGAGAAGCATCATTTAAAGCAGACAAGAATGAGGATTCTGAGCCTGATGAAATTGAAGCAAAATTCATGAGAAGACTAAAGAAAGGATCAGGCAAGTACTAAGGAAAGTTTCCCTTCAAATTTTTTAAATGTGGAAAAATAGGTCACTTTACATCTAAGTGTCCACACAAGAAGAAGGACCAGAACGTTGAAGGTGAAGAGAAGTACAAATCCAAGAGATTTAGTAAAAAGAAAAGTTTGTATGTAAACAATGATGACTCTTCAGGAGACATAGATAGTGATTATTCTTGTGAAGATAAGGTTAATCACTTTATGATTATGGCCAAAGAGAATTATGATAATAAAATCATAGGAAGTGATGTTAATGATGAAGAATTTGTGGTTGACTTGGAAGGAGAACTGGTTAGTTCTCTAGAAGAAATTGCTAGACTCAGATTTAAGATGAAAACGAAAAAACAATTGTTGATACAGTTCGAGAAAGATAGTAAAAAACCTAATGAAGACTTTGACCTGCTAAAAGTGGAATTAGAAGAGGAAAATAAAATAGAGGACATTCTGAAACAGCAGTTATCAGAGAAGAAGGAAAGATGTGAAGCCTTAGAAGAAGAGGTAGTAAGAACCATAAAAGAGATGGAGAAGTTTAAGGAATTGTATCTCCAAAATATTCCAAGAATTAAAGCCTCAGCAGAACTAAATGACATTCTTAGAAAACAAAGATCTCCTTTGTTGAAGACTGGTTTAGGCTATGTAAGTGGTTCAAGTAGCAAACAACCAAAAAGAAAAGAGTTAGTAAAGATGATCAAGTTCCAACTCAGCAAACAATCAGACCATGTGAGTACTCTGCCACCAAAAGCTAATAAAGACAAGATGATCCCTGATCAAAAACAAATGCCAAGAATAAGGCCATTCTTCAGGTACCAAAATTTCTTCCATGGTTACTATTTTTACTACTCTAATTTTTGTCATAAGATTGCAAATTGTCAAATTAAGTTTAGAGACATGCAACTGAGGAGATCAGGAAATAAACAATCTTTGAAACATAGAACTAAACAGCCAATGAGTAGACAAAGTTGCACCAATCACTTTGACCTATTGAACAATGAGCTCAAATTCTATAACTATCATAACTTCGGCCACAAATCTGCAAAATGTCATCTGAAGAATTACAAAGAAGATCCAAGGATAAAACCCTTAGCTAGAAATGTCAGCACATGGAGAAAGAAAGATATTGAAAAATGTGGTCTAGTACTTTCAGCTCAAAAACAAAAACACCTATGGTATATCGATAGTGGATGTTCCAAGCACTTGATTGGAGACAAGGATAAGTGTTTGTCTATAAGTAAAAGAAAAACAAGAAATGTGACCTTTGGAAATGATGAACCAGGTAAAATCAAGGGTAAAGGGATGGTGAGTTTGAGTAATGGCAAAGGAAAATCCCAGGATGTTCTACTTGTAGATGGGATGAAACACAATTTTCTCAGTGTAAGTAAAATGTGTGACAGACGATGTGAAGTGGTGTTCACTTCCAAATATTGTAAGATAAAATCTATAAACTCACAACAAGTGGTGGATAAAGGCATAAGGACAGATAATAATGTATATGTGTTGAAAGAAGATAGAGAAGAGTGTCATCGAAGAAAACATGATGAAAGATGGCTATGGCATAGGAGACTTGGACACCTAAATTTTGATCATCTAATCAAACTTAGTAACAGTGGGGAAGTAAAAGATCTTCCAAAGATATCAAATACATATGATTATGTATCTAAACCTTGCCAAATAGGAAATCTTACTCGGACATAGTTTAAATATAAGAACTTTGCATCAACAGAGAAACCTATTTAGTTAGTACATATGGATTTATGTGGACCATCAAGGAAGGAAGGTACAGGAAAAGAAAATTATTTCATGTTGATTATTGATGATTATTCTAGACTTACATGGGTTGCCTTTCTGAAAGAAAAATCTGAAGCATTTGAAAAATTCAAAGTGTTTAAGGCTCTGACTGAGAATCAAACAGGAAAATGATTAAAGGCAGTAAGGTCTGATAGAAGAAGAGAGTTTAGTTTAGGAGACTTCAAGGAGTTTTGTGATAGACATGGGATCAAAAGAGAGTATACTATTCCAAGGACTCCACAGAAAAATGGAGTAGTTGAGAGGCAAAATAGATTAGTTCAGCAAATGGAAAGATCAATGATGAATGAAAATAATATTTCTAAAAAATATTGGGTAGAAGAAATTCATACAGTTGTACATATTCTTAACAAATCTCATCTCAGGCCACAAAGTGGCAAGACTCCTTATGAACTATGGTTTGGAAGACCTGCTTAAATCAAGCATTTTAAAGTCTTTGGGAGTGAATATTATATCAAGAATACTGATGAAAATCTTGGAAAATATGATGACAATGCTGATGAAGGTATATTCTTAGGGTATGCTACAAACAGTAAAGGATACAGATGCTATAATAAGAGGCTTCATAAATTTGTTTATTGTATTGACATAAAATTTGATGAAGAAATCTCGGTACAAGATGTAAGCAGTGTTGAATCAACAACAAAGGATATATTTGAAGCTGAAGATGAATAGGTACAAGAATCAAAAAGACAAGACTCTGAGTCAGATGAAGATACAAATACTCAAGCAGACTCAAATCAATAGAAAGCATCAAATCCTCCTTCCAGAATTACTCAAAAGAATCATCCTGCAAGTCAGATAATTGGTGAGAAAGACAAAGGTGTACAAACCAGGAGAAGGATAATCAAAGACACCGAGCAATCACATATAGCCTTCATATCCATGGTGGAACCCAAGAACTTTAATGAATATAGTAAAGATGTAAACTGGTTAAAATCAATGAATGAGGAACTCGATCAGATTGAGAAGAACAATACCTGGGAGCTTGTTCCTAGACCTGCACATAAGAATGTAATTGGCTCCAAATGGGTGTTTAAGAATAAAATGAATGAAAAAGGAAAATTGGTTAAGAATAAAGCCAGATTGGTCTGTAAGGGGTATGCACAAGTTGAAGGACAATGTTTTGATGAAATCTTTGCACCAGTGGCAATATTGGAATCCATCAGAATATTTCTTTCCTATGCATGTCATAAGAACTTTAAAGTATATCAGATGGATGTTAAGTCAACATTTCTTAATGGAAATCTAGAAGAAGAAGTATATGTGGAGCAACCTGAAGGATTTTCACTGACAGATAATCCTGACTATGTCTATAAGTTGAAAAAGGAATTATATGGACTGAAATAAGCACCACGAGCTTGGTATTATAGACTCGACAAATTTCTATAGAACAAAGGGTTCAAGAAAGGTATTGTTGACAGTAACCTATACATTAAGTCTGAAAGTGATGATTTATTAGTTGTTTTGGTTTATGTATATGACATTATTTTTGGATGTACCAATGACCCTTCAGATCAATGGTTTGCTAATTCAATGCAGACTGAGTTTGAGATGTCCATGATAGGAGAATTGTCATATTTTCTTGATTTACGAATCAATCAGAGTTCTACAGGGATATTTATCTCTCAAGAAAAGTATTTGAAAGAGATGTTAAAGAGGTTTCAGATGGAATATTCTACACCTGTGATAACACCTATGGTGGTTGTTTGCAATCTCAGTCAAGATGATATTTCACCTGATGTTGATCAAAGAACATATCGATCAATGATAGGCAGTCTTTTGTACATCACAGCATCCTGTCCTGATATAATGCAAGTTGTTGGAATGGTAGGTCGTTATTAGTATGCTCCTAAACAAAGTCATTTAGCAGTTGTCAAAAGGATATTCAAATATTTGAAGGGTACAATGACTTATGGTCTCTGGTATCCTAGAAATCAGAATTTTCAATTAACTGCATATTCAGATGTTGATTGGGCAAACTGTTTGGATGAGAGAAAGAGAACTAGTGGAGGTGAATTCTTCATAGGTGATTCATTAGTAGCATGGCTTAGTAAGAAGCAGGGATCTATTTCATTATCAACTATAGAGGCAGAGTAAATTATTGTTGCTACTTGTTTCACTCAGATCTTATGGATGATACAAACTATTGCAAATATGAAGGTAACTTATACTGATCCAATTCCACTTCACTATGATAACACCAGTGCCATTAGTGTATCCAAGAATCTTGTATTTCATTTCAAGACCAAGAACATCCCCATAAAATACCATTTTCTGAGACAGCATGTCACCAATCATATTGTTTAGGTTCATTACATTCCAACCACAGAACAAATTGCAGACATCTTTACTAAACCCCTAGCCAAGACACCATTTGAATATCTTCATCATAAGTTGGGTGTCATCCCTTCTCTCACCTACAAGAGACCATCTTTTCAGGGGGAGTATGTGTTGGTTGAATATCTAATACCTCTGAAAAGTATTGTAACAACTCAAGGGGAGCATGTTTTCTTTGACATTAATGTCAAATGGGGAGAAACGATGTGGTCTGGATGCTACAGTTGGAGGTCTAAGCAGAATAGTGTAGCCTTTCAGGGTTGCCATCAATACCAAAGGGAGAGATTGTTGGCATGTTTACAGGAAGAGTGTGCTTGTCATTGATGGAAAGAACAGAAGGCAGAGCAAAAGGTGATAAATATCAAGAGGAAGAATGGCAGTGGCCGTTGGATCACCGATCCAAAGGACCTTCAATCGAATACCCGACAAATGTTGGATCCTTCTAAGTGGAAGGACAGGATAAGAAAGGGTTGAGATCTGAGATCTCGATCACCTGAATTTTTGTTATTCGTTAGATCGAATTAAATGGAAGGATAGGATAAGAGGGTCAAAATGATTGAGAATTCGATCATATGAATATCCGTCAGTCATCGGATCAAATTAAGTAAAGGATAGGATAAACGAGGCACAAGATTTGAGAACTTGATTATCCGAAACAAAATCTCAGTTGTCGGATCATCCAAAGTAAATCTCATTTTTCAGATCATCTGAAGAAGATATCAAGCATCAGATTGTCTAAAGTGAATCTGGGTTGTCTTATCCAGAGCGTTAATTTTAGATTTGAAATACCCAAAGTCTGGAGAGCCGAAATAAATCCTCGACCGTCAGATCATCCGAAGTAAATTTCAATCGTTAGATCATTCTAAAGTGGAAAGACATGATAAGTTATAAGAAGGGCATGCTAATCTCAGTGGTTGATAATCAAGCACTCAGATATACGGTCAACNCCCCCCGACCTTTCTTCTTTTAACTGTGGGAGGGGGATCCGAGTTGGTGGTATTTTCCATGTGTGACCCTCATACGTGTCACCTTCCTATCAACTTGGACCCCCCTTTCTCATTACCACTTACCGCCTAACCCCCCCTTCAAGTAAACCACCAAACCACTCATACATACCACCTCCACGCTTCAACGTCACACTTCGCTACACGCTACATGTCAATCTCCATTATCACACTCTGCCTCCACACTCCACTACACTGCCTACACATCTCACCCACATTAGTAGACCAACTCAACAAGGACATCTGGCAGACCACGTCAGCAAGGACATATGGAAGACCACGTCAGCAAGGACATCTGGCAGACCACGTCAGCAAGGGCATGCGGCAGTAATCTGTATACTTCGAGGGAAAGTAAAGTTTGAGACTTGAGATTTCAGAAGTTCATTGACCCGAAGGAGATATCGAACATTGATCGAGAAAGGGGCCGCAAAACCATTGATCTGGTTGAAAGGTCAAATTCCTGAAGTAGAGCAGAGTCGTCGATTGATAAGGACAGGTGTTCGCAGATCATCGACTCTGGAATATTGGTGTATGAAGAAAATAGGGTTTGAGATTTGAATCTCCTGAAGCCCAGATCATGAAATAAATCACAGTCATTGATTTAGGGAGGTTAGATTTGATCCATGGATCGTGAAAGAACAAATCTGAACCATCTGTTCAGGATCACCGTCAAGATCGTGAGATCGAAAGTCCCATCACATTGCGGAGTTAGAACATGCTCAGGTCTTAATTTTTCGTGAGTGAGCCGCAATCAAAACCACGGTATCGCCAAAGGCTTATGTGGAGCTCTGTAGTGAATTGCGGGGTGAAAAGAAGATTGCCCTCAAACCACCTTTGGTCATGCCTGCAATCACATGGTCAAAAGAGAGCATTGCCCAATGTCACATTAGCAGAAGATTAAGGAAGGAGTTATCATTGCTAGGCTCCATATCATAGGTTACGCATTGAAAAGTCAAAAATCCTCTGGGTGTATAATCTAATGGCGTTGATCAAACCGAATCTGATTGAAGGGTTGTTGCTTCACTTCGTGGTTTCTTGATCAGTTACGATTCAGTTACACTAACTGAATCATTGTTCTAGGGCATTGGAATCATGATTCATGAGCATTTTTTTTTTATATTCTTGACTTGAGCATTGGATATTCGTAAAGTAACGGATGATGAGAGAATGAATAAAATAAATATGTCGTGACAGAGGAAGGTTGTTGTTTCTCTGTAAAAAGTAGTCGAACTATAAGAAATGAAGTTTACAGAATGAACTGAGGGAGAAAATGCAGAGATGAAGAACATAAGCTAGACAGAGCAGAAATGGTGAAAACATCAGACTGTACGAGAACTTAAGAGCAAGAAGATGCAAGAAGGAACACACTGATGCAGGCAGAGCATAGCAGTGTAGCAGAATAGTGATGAGTCTGGTAAACCATTTATAAATATTGTATCACTGTAATAAATTTCAGAAAGCAAAGATTTATATTTCAGGGTGGTAGGGTGGTGCTACAGAGGACTGTTTTCCTCAAAGTTTCAAGTGGGTGCTTGAACACAGGGAGTTGTAGCTTCCATCTGGTTGCATCTAGAAAAACCAGGGTGGTATGGTGGTGCAAGGGAGAACCATTGTTCTTTGTTATACAGTTTGGTTCTTGTGTGACTGGAAGTTGGTGCTTCCATCCAGTTGGTGCTAGAACACTCAGGGAGTTGGTGCTTCCTTCTAGTGGGTGCTAGAGAAACCAGAGAGTTGGTGCTCTCAAAAAGTTGCATCTTGTTAAGGAAGAGGTTGTAGCCTCATTTTGAGTTGGTGCTCAAAGATTGATGATGTACAGAACAATAAATATTGCCTATCATTCTAAGAAGAAGAGGTGTTCTCCCTTTATGGGTTTCCCCATGAATATATGTCTCTATGTATACCATAAGTTTGATTGATGTCTATTATTTATATTGTTCATGTCTTGCGTAATCTTGATGATCACTTGGAAAATATTAATAATATTTCAATAGGCATAAAATTGTTTAAGCATAGTAACAACTGATTCACCCCCCCCCCCCTCTTAGTTGTCTTAGTAATTTCAACATTATTTTCCCACATAATGATGAAATAAACATGCACAGGTAACTTGACGACATGCCAGCTTAAATTCATACCTATGAAAATGTTTATCACACAGATTACATCCAATAGGTATGATTCCATGTGGAAAGCCGATGTTTCTCCATATTTTGGTGTTTGGGCCTATAGGATGTTGATACTCAATTGTTTGGAAATGATGGCTCCCCAATTGAAACTGCTCCTAGAGATTGCCACGTTATATGCTAAGGGAATCCATGCTTCTGAAAACTTTGAGAAATATTTTTCCCCATACAAGCGGCAGATTAAAGACATTAAATACATATAAGTCTCTCTAAGGTTTATCGTGTTGTACCATCCATTTCTCCTATTTGTGAACTTCTTATCTTCTTTCCACCAAGAGGATAGTAAGATGTTGGTGTCATGGAACTCATAAAACTTGACCACAAATTATGTATTTAGTCTCTCCTCTAGGTATTTGAATTTTTAGTATTTGTGTACCTCTACTGGAAGAAAGAAACCTACACTTTTTCCATCCCCATTATTGACCGTGCATTTCATCGCATCTGTGTGGTCAATTATCCATACTAGGGTTTCGATGCAGGGAAACACTTGGGTCTGACATGACACCATATGAAAATATGATCACCTAATGTTCAGGAAAACCTGGTCATCCAATATCTTGACGTCCGAGTCATTGTGAGGTGTAAACTCTGGGTAATCTTCCTAAATGATTTTGTTAAAAATATCCCCCCAATGTGGGAGCACTACTTTAGATCATGTACTAGCCTCTGTGTCCTCGAGCACTGGAGGCTAGGTAAATTTTTTCTTAGTGAAAGTTTGGATGACTGACTCCATTTTTGAAACAAAATCAAGTTCTCTTGCAATCACCAGTGTCAACCCTTCGTCGATCTCCACTTCATTCATTTTGGGCATTCTTGGTGAGCGTTTGGTTGTTGGCTTTCGTGGAGACATTTTCCTGCACAAAATGGAATAACAAGCAGTGAGAGAATTGCGACAAGTGTTATTGGAATAAATCATAAAATGTAAACCGTAAAGTGTTGACGATTAAAATCACAATGAGGATTTCGCCCACAATGTATTGCTAAATCCTATTAACTATAAGCTAATAATATATATATATATATATATATATATATATACTAGTAGGTGGGACCCCTTGGTAGGTTGGAATATCAGATCTGGGTCTTATTTGATGTTTTAATGTTGTTCGACACTGCTTACAGGATTGAGAATAATTGATGATCGATGTTGGTCCTATTCACGACAGATGGATGAGGGATAATACATATGGTTCTATGCTCTAGACTCGAATGCCATGATGGCTTATGATATATATTCATTTGTTTCTATATGTTCTTGGATTCGTTACTTTGACACCTGCAAAAGACACATGTTAGTAATGAAAAATAAAGAGCAATTGAAAAGAAATAAAGCAATATAAACAAAAAAAAATGCAAAAAGAAGGAAATGGTCTATACTAACATGTTACACTATATGCATTAAAATGATCATTGTAAATCCTAGCTAACAAATAATAGTTATGCGATTTATTGAGTTCCATGGAAATATAGTTGTTATACATTACTGTATAGTTGGAAATGGTAATTTGTGGGTGGCGTTCTTGGCAATTAAGGGAAGTTAGTTTCAATGCATGGTTCAATTGGATGAATTAATGGAGTAGTGGTTGGCGCGTACTAAGGAATTGAATGATTTTGAGCATGGAGGTGACATGCATTTACTGCACGTCACTCCTACTCCTTCCATTGGCCGCCACCCTAGTCGGGCTATTGTTTAAACTGTGTTTTTGTGGTTAGGTTCCGACTTTCAAGCAAAGGGAGAACCACTCAGCCAATTCACATTTTTAAGGTGCTCTTGGTTACAGGTATGTATTTTTGGCCATCCATGAATTTTCTCTGGTTATGAAATAGACAGTGGCTCAGTATGTATGGGTTTGTGCTTTCCTTGAGTCGGACAACTATGTACATTGGTGATATTTTTCTGGAATGAATCATTGGTGGTTTTCATTGCAATAAGGTTTGAAGTCACAGAGTTATTGACCATTCTGGGTATTGGAAGTCATAAAGGCTCTATGTCATCCTTGATGATTTTATTCGGAGGGTTTCATTTGGTTTAGAGTGGCTGGTTGTCTCCATGCCTACGTATTCCATACCCAGTCCTTTGTTGTTATGGGGTTTTGAATGCATCGTGTCACTGCACTTTGCTTCACTTGGGTATGAGTTCATTCATGTTACTAATATTGTGTAGTGGGTTGTGATGGTCGCTTTCCAAAGGGCTTGCTTAAAGTGACTATTATTTCTTGGCATTATCCTATCTCAGCATTCTTGGGTTGGTTGGGAGACCCACGAGGTTTATACGCTACATTTTTTAATTCTTGTTACAAGGTCAAATTGGAGCCTTGCTCCTCTATTCATAGTCTCCTCTATCACAGGGATTGTCTCCCTGTCTGCGAAGACATTTGTGGTATAGCCTATGCATGCACCATTGGTCTCGGAGGTTCTCACCTGATGTCGAAAGTCGACTCCATGTATCCCTGTGTTGGTCCACAGGGCCCAACCTTGATTACTCAAAGCGCAGTTTTGATAAAGGAAACCCATTATGTCATGTTGGATACATGGTCGATGGTTATGAGTTGGTGATGCATTGTCGATAATCTTCTATTGTCGACTCGTCTCTATTGATTATCCTGATAGTGGTTTTGGTTGTAGTCACTACAATTGGTTATTATGACAATCCAATTGATACGCTCAGCATTGAAATTGGTTGATTGAAGATTGGGGTTGATACACAATCACTGTCTTTTACATTAGGATTATTGAAATTTTAAATAACCATTTGATTAATGCACAGTGATTCTTCGCGCGAGATGTGTGGGTATGTGTGGCGTTCCTACAGCATGAGTTAATGATTATTGTGACTGTGTGTTCTTAATTTCTAAATGGGTTATTTCAATCCTGATAATTATGGCATTTTTATCCACTGTATATGTTATGATTATTTGATCACGCCATCAGAGAGGTTCACAAGATTTTAAATATGGTTTTATTGCATTTTGATCGATTTGTGTTGTGAAATCGGGCATGTTGTTGTTTCCTTGTTGTATTGGATGGATAGCCCAACATTTTGAATGTTTAGAGACAAAGAAAATTGGACATGTATAGTCACAGAAATACACTTGTGTTTGGTCGAATGGTTTTGTGTATCCCACAGCATAGCATGAGTTGAAGTGGTGATTATTGTCTATGTGTTTAAATGGCAAGTCAGGATCTCTGCAATTTAAATATGGATTATTGTGTTGACTGTCCACTATGTATGTTAAATTAATATCATGATTTTAACAGTGGTAGGCACAGGTGTTGTGACAGTATAACCTCATTGCAATTTAATTATTAAAAGACAGAATCGAGCACGACCTTTGAGTTTGTATTTGATGATTGAAATAATTCATGGGTAGTGGTTGATTTTGATGCTGAACAAAATGGTTTACTGTTTATTCACGTTGAAAGTGTTTTAAAAATATTAAATGGATAAGAGAGATCAACAGAGTTCCCCTACATGCTGTTGTGGAATGCATATTGTCCTGTTTGATGACACTGTGTTAAATATTTGATTACAAACATGGAGAAAGTTAATGTATAGAGTCATTTGGACTATACACAGTAGTTGTTTTTTTTGTTCACAGTGGTCATTTGGTTGGTGCATTTCCTTTTACAGTATGGTTTTATGCATTACTTAATTAATTTTATGAACAATACATGCTCTCTTCCCCACCATTATTTCTCTTTTCACTAATTACAATCCCATCGCCTTCCCACATTCATTTTTCACTCCCTGTTCTAAAAATTGATTACAGTCAAGGAGAATTTTGTATTGAAGCAGTTGGAAGTTACATTTTCTTGGTTGGATCATAGTGATGTTTTCTTTGGTCTGCATTACAATTGATTATTTGTTGTCTTTGAGCAGTAACCATGTTCTTTTCCCCCTAATTTTATCATTTTTCGCTAAATACAAGCCCCTCGCATATCCTAGGACCTTTTGTTTACCCCCTGCTCATTGACAAAATTTAAACAATTTATATGGATTGAATTGCATGAGTCTGATATGTTGTTGAGAAAAAATCTATTTCATATTTTTAAAGAGTTGTCATGTATGGTTGTTAAATGAACTATTTTCTAATCAATTATGCATATAGGAATGAGCTATTCAAATAAAAGGCTGAAAACCAAGGCCTATTATGCCCCTGTCAAAGAGAAAGCTGCTACTGCCCCTTTCGCATCTTCAAATAATTCTGATAAATCTGTGTCCTCCCACATGCATTAGAAGGACGATTGCTCTCATATGATCAGAAATATGAGGCTTAAAGATTACACATAGCCTAAGGCAGGGCCAGAAGGACTAAAAGATGATAGCATCAACAAGGGAAATATTGCCTCACAAACTAGAAAATATGGATTTTAAGTTTTTTATTATTGATGACAGTTGACTTCATATTTTCATATAGCATGTTTTTGGATATGTTGGTAATATATTTTGGAAATAGTTGCAAATATTATTGAGATAAATTGTCAAAAATGAATGTGATGATCGGAGTCACAAGGAGGGGTGTTTTGTTTAATTGACTAGTTATGTTATGATTGTTGAGAAATAAAGGGAGTCACAAGGGGTCCCACCTACTAGTTATTATTTATTTAAAACCCTTATTATTATTTATTACTCTTCCTCCCTTAACTAAAAGTTGGTTGAGTTTTAGTTAACTTAACTAATGAGGTGGTTCAACTACTTCAACCAATTCTAATTTGCTTAAAGGAAAAAGGAAAGGGAGGAACAAGAGAAGGATAGAAGGAGAATCATACTAAGGTTTTCTCTTTGAGTTTATGCTAAGATAGTTCAGTTTTCATTCATTCCTTAATTTATCACAAGCCTAATTATTTTTTATGATAGTAGGGTCTTATTGTAGACAACAAGATTCAGGGCTGAATTACATCATTCAGACACATGTTTTTTAGAGGTGTTGATCTATCTTTGATAGTCTATGTAGACTTGTATGTTTGTAAATTAGTTTTCATGACTGACAAAGGCTATTGTGCAGATTCAAGTGGGCAGCAATATGTGGCAAGTTGATCCAGATTTTAGAGTTCAGTTTTTTATTTCCTATCAGAGGTCCTTTTGTATGTTCCATTGGGGATGTCTAAGTTTGACTTTGGTCCGAAATTTCTGCATGAAATTTTGTAAAAAGAATGACTCTTTGGTGAATTGGAATGAAATAAAGGATTTTTTTATGTCTCATATGTCCTGATTATCATCTTGGTGTCTTTACTTATGTCTCTACATTTATTTCAGCAACTATTATATTCAGAAAATTATATTAAAATGAATTTTCCAGCAAGCTTTTAATTGCGAAAAGACTAGCCTAAGCACTTGTAATCAATACTTGTGAGTTAGGATTTTATTTTTGATGGCTATAAACATAGGGTGATATTCCCATCTATTTTTCTATAGCCAAGCAGAATCTGAAAATGCTTTAGTAAGATCATTTCATATATTTTCCTCAACATTTATTTTGACGACCATACTGGGGAGATCTTCGATATCTCTCTGGTTAATTTTTATACTCAATTTCCATTGATACATCTATTTTTCTGTATCAATTTTTTGATTATGCTTGTCTTATTTCTTAATGATTGTGCTTGTTGCAAGGCAGCCCAATATTGAGCCCGGTCTCCAAGACCAAAATAGCATTGCTTTGAACATGTTTAACACCATTTTGGACACTACCAATACGCGTGCTAAGCTTAACCATTCTTGGGCAGCAATTGAGTGAGATGTTAGTGCACAAAAATGTTGGGAAGCTAGACACAGACAACCTAGAAATAAGCAGTAGCCTTCTTGTTTCTTCAGTTTTGGCCTTTCTTTCATGTCCTTAGATTGTCGTGCTTCTAGCAGAAGAAGAGGCTTATCACCAAAAAATCAATCCTATTTTTGAAATAGGAAGAAGGAATGTTGTGTTATCTTCCCAACAAAGTGCTCTAAGGAGAACTTTGTCTTATTCATCCAGTTCATCTTTCTTTCCCTCATCTATCATCCACAAGATGGCATCTAGTGGTCGCTCTGGTGGTACGAGAGGTTCTTCCTCCTCTCAGGCTTCATCTTCGTCAGTGATTGGTAGCTTATATAGCCACCATATCCCTATTCAATCTACCACAAATCCTACCCAAGTCATTAAAAAGTATGGGATTTTTCAGTTTGAAGAAGACGCCACAACCACACCATGGCATGTGTCCTCTCCTCTTAACTTAGCACATGCTACTCGTCCACTTCCTAAGTTAAAGGAGAATCTTCCTAAGTTCTCAGGAAATAACATTGTCACTACAAACGAACACATGTTGGAATTTTATAATGCTTGTCATAACATAGGAGCCAATGACAATGATACTTGTATGCGCATATTCGTCAATTCCTTGGAAGGAAAGGTTGCGGTCGACTTCTTTGACCTTCCTCCTAATATTATGTCTACTTGGGAGGAATTGATCTATTAGTTCAGATCCACTTATGGGCAATCTAAAAGCCCAGCCGAGAAGTTAAGGGAATACAATAACGTCACCTATAAAGATGGTCAGACCATCAAGTCTTTCAACTTGCATTTCACTAAGCTATACAATCAAATCCCTAAACTCATTCGACCTCAGAACCAAGCCACATTCATGCATTACTACAATGCATTTTATTCCCCCTACCATCATAGGCTTGAGGAAAAATCCATTGATAATCTCGGTACCTCTCTGCATACTTGTTTAGAGTATGAAGAACATCTTGAAAGAATAGGCCTTCCCCATAGAGAATCAGTTAGACAGACATGCGTGTCCACCCTCTTACAACTAGTCCAAGATATGAAAAATCGTATGATAGCGTTTGAGCGAAGGGGGATTGCCTCACCTCTCACCCCTAGAGCTTCATCCTCTTCTGCACCCCCCCCTTAGAAATCCAATTCAAAATAATTTTCATCCTAAGACCATCTTGCCTCGAAGCTGGTGTAACTTCTACGAGGAACACCACGAGGAAACCACATGTGAGGTAAGGAAGAGTGTCAGAGATAACATCTTTGGTAAAAGACCAGAAACCACTATCGTTGTCCTAGATTTTGCAGAGCTAGAAGACATCATGATCATCAATACTAGGAACAAAGCCTATGCTCCCAAGGGTAAATTTGATCCTCCCCATAATTATTCTAGCCCAAGCTCATCCTCACCCACTGCTAGTGTTCAGGTTCCTAAGGTTCCTAACAGTCAAGGAACAACTTCTCCTCTCCTCTCTTCCAAAAATAATATATTGAGTCAGCTGGCCAACATCAAAGCAGATGAAACCCTTTTGGGCATGGTTGTCATCCCTGAACAAAAGATGCATCTGAAACAATTCATGGAAGGAAAAGCTTATGTTGTAGCCAATATTTCTGAATAGGTAAACGATGAAGATTCATTTGTAAATAAAGTAGGTGTACATAACTTTAGATACCCTGTAAAAAATCCCCCTTTTTATATTTTTGTAAATATTATGGATAAGATTTCCCATTGTTTCCTCATTGATGGCGATTTGGGCCCAAGTGTGATGTCAAAGATTATTATGGAAGAGCTAGGCTTGTCCTGTACAAATGAAAACGCCAGAAGCATGCTCTCCTATAATAGTCTACAACAAATGACCATAGGTGAGATTAAAGATGTGACCTTAGTTTTGTGCGCTCATCCTGAAATAAGGACAACCCTCAACATTCAAGTAATTGATATGTCAGTAAGAAATTACTCAATCATCTTAGGAAGATATTGGCAAGCCTTAACAGGTGGATACCTCTCACTCGAAGGAACACATTTATCCATTCCTCGAAACGAAGAAAACATTATAGTCCTTAGAGAAGGAAAGATATCACCTTACATAGAGAGTGCCCCACAGCCTAACGTAAACTATATCGAAGAGGACCTAGGAGTGTATTACATCTTTGATGAGGAAGATAACATTCCCATGGAACAAATCGATTTAGATGATGGTATGTAACACATGCACTCTGATGGTTGTGTCATATTGAGTGAACTTGAAGTCCTTGTTATTGTAACACATGTAAAAGAAATATTATTGATCGACCTTGAAGTCCTTGTCATTGTAACACATGTAAAATAAATATTAGTAGTACAATTTACAACTAGTTTGTAATTTATGCATATAATAAATAATAAATAAATATATATAAATATTCAAGGAACACCATTATGCATAATGATCCATATTGAATTTTATATGGATGGACTTCAAACATTTATGAGTGATATTTGATTAATTTGTGAACTTCCCATATCTAGACAATGAGATGAACTTACAATGTTGAATGTTCATGATTATATTTTTTTTAATTACCTTATGTGCATTTAGGGAATTCAAATTTACTCAAAATTATGTAAGGTTGAATAACCCAAATAAAATTATCGATAACCCACTTAGTGAATCAATAGATATAATTGCATAATATAATATTGAAAAATTGTTTGATATGAAATTTCAAACATTGTTACCAAAAGGAGGTGAGAAACATTTATTAAAGTCAATGCATCTTGATGAATACATAAAAAATTATTCTTAGATATTGTCATTATTAGATATTTTTGTATAACTATATATTGCATTAATTAGATATTGTTATAATAGGCTTGGGACTCATCCTCACTTTAAATATTTAATATCATTGTAAGATATTGGGCTCAAACTTTTACTACATTTTTTCTATAAAAATAAGTGTTGTCTAAATGTTTTGTGTTTTTGTTCTTTTCGTTGGAATCCTACTACATAAATTTGGACGAAATCAGAATTGTTGTTCTGTAACGGAAGAAAATATAGAACATGATATAAGAAAATAAGCAAACACAGATCTGACACTGAGTTTTTATGTGGTAAAACCCTATACAGGGAAACATCCATGGGACAATGATATTGTTTTTATTTTATGCAAGGGAGATAATACATCAGCCAAACCACTCACGTTCATGCCTCTCAAGCACTCTCACATCTCACACTCTACCTTAACAGGCT
>ML781431.1:228070-241168 GCA_009831015.1 Picea engelmannii | reverse complement strand
TATCCTAAATCTGGATGATTTGATCCAACTAATTACAAAATAATAGGGGCCAGAAAATCTGCCCAATATCTAAAAAGTGAGTGTAAATTGGTTGGCATTATCCAACAATCTCCACCTTGACAAAAATTTACCTAAATATCATTGTCCAATTTATTCATCACCTATTCTACAAGCCAAGAGAAGTCAAGCACAACTGCAGCTTCTCTAATAAAATTGGTTTAATGATCTCGCCTATGTGACTTGCACAAGTTTGGATTTCTTGAGGGGTCACTCCACCTCCAACATGTCTTTCACAACAGTGTTTTGAGACATATGTAGTGATAGATCTCTGTATATCCAAGACACCTGTAAAATATACATTACAATTATCACAGACCATCTTAGTGTAACCATTATAGGTGATATTTGTGCTTCTCAAATGTTGAAGCACCCATTTCACTGCAATGCCTAAATCTGTCACGTATCTGACAACATCATTATCATGTGAAACATCTAGTCTTAACCATTTCATCACATACAACAGCGAGACATAACCTTTTCTTCTTTATAAACAGGACCTAAGCTTGAAGAAAACTTATAATGGAAAGCAACAGGGATAAAAACGGGTTTTACAATGTTCATACTGAACTCCAACCACAGCTTACCATTACCATCTCTCTGTACTTCTATTCCCATAATTTGTTTTGTTGCTCCTTGATGCCTCATCTGAATTGTATTGTCCACCTGAGTCATTTTCTCACTGATTTTATCCACACTTCGACTTGCATCGAGCATATCATCAGCAAATAACATCAATATTGTGAATGTACTATAAACTGTATAGTCATTCCTTCCCTTTGAAAAATTATGACTCACTATGAAGGATTCAAACATCTTGTATATTTTCCTGGGTACCAATAGGCCATACAATGAATTATCTAGCATGCAAACAAATTTACCGTTGCGATCTTGAATCAACCCTTTTGGTTGTTCCATACATACTATATATTTGTCAATGATGACCTTGTGAGTAGTACGATCTCACACACAACATCCCTTTATACCACCATAATAACTTGCAGAGATATAAAACAAGCAGGAATTCAAAAACAAAGATTTTAAGTCTAGAAATGATTTACCACTTACCAGTACCTGTAGTTATTTCTTGCTCTTATAACCTTGATGCTTCTGCCATAAACAAGAAGATACATCTATCACTTCAGTACTCCCTTCCAGCTTATAAAGGTTATCAACCTTCGTTGTTGATGCAGGAGCATCGATGGCAAGCACGCGGAGTAGGACCTATCAACGTCTGGGAGTCTATACGGAATCTCAACACTGACAGTTGCAGCAAACATTTTGAAGTATGCCTTAACTCAGCACCGAAAAAATCTTTTGAGGCACGCTTGAGCAATCGCGAGCGAAGTGGGAGTTTCCACTTCGAATCTAGAATGCGACAGGACTAAGATAGTCGTAGGTTAGGTTTTGATGTAGACAAGTAGTCAGGAGGAACCCTAAGCACCCTCTGAGATAAATAGAGGTTATGTACGCTCAAATGAGGCTAGCTGCAAGTTAGTATGAGATTTATGATTTTTCAGTATTTGTTTTTATTTCAGTTGTAGCCATTTTCACTTATGAATATAACAGAGGAAAATTGACCCAATGCATGGTGTGGACATTGTTTTGCAATTATATGTTATTATGCTTTCATGAATGAATGAATGAATTTCATTATGAGTATATGGAACTGTGAATGTTAGGCTAAGTTTCAATTGTTTCCCTTCTGTCGAGTGGTGCAAGGTGTGCACACAAAATGCAAGGAGTGCGTTGACGGAACCTGTTTCGGTTCTGAAGCTCAGAAGAGATAACACGAAACTTCCCTTTGCAAGGAGTGCAAGAGACTAGTGCAAGGCGTGCACAGTCGTCTGCAAGAATTTGAACCTTGCATAAAGATATGGTGCAAGGAGTGCACGGATCCGAAATTTGACTAAGTGTCGAAGGGACTTTGAAAGAAGTCGAAGAACTAGAAAAGGAGAACGCCAGGAGGGCGAGGGGAATTTATCTTCGAGAAATCCTTCATATCTGAGCTATCGAAATCCCTAAAACGCAAGGAGTGCGCAGGAAGTAGAAATCTTCACGAGACCAAGCTCAGAAGGGATAACTCTTTTCATAAGTGTTAACGAGATGCAAGAAATGGACTTGCAGGAAGGACAAAGGTCAAAGCCTTTGAATCCTTTGAAAATCTTCTAAATCTGAAGAAAGCGTAATATCAGGGGGAAAGATCTGGACCATCTGATAAGCATCCAGAAAACACGAAGCAAGCCCAGAGGAGGAAGGATCTCAGTCATTCGGTCTAAGAGAAAAGGAATCCTAGCCGTCCAATCAAGGTAAAGTGCATTAACGATAAGCATTGAAAGTACACAGGAGGAGTGGGGTTACGAAATTCTGAAATCATCGGAACCGTCCATCAAGGGGGACACATGGCCAGAGATCAATGTTTCACTGACTCATGACCCAGAGAATTCAAAGGTAGAGTTATAAGAACTTGGGAATCCTGAAATCGCGATTTTATCACAGTCGTTGATCGGAGGAGGGAGCTGAACCGTAGATCTAGTTTCATCGAGAGTTCGCAACTCGAGAAATCAGAAGTAACATTTCTGGGAACTCGTGAAATCCAAGTTCGCGACTTGATAGTGACCGTCAGATGCAGAGGAGCACGAGTTGTTGATTTGGTGCTATGAAATATCGACATTTCGGGATTTGAGAGTGAGTGTGATTTAATCTGAGCCATAGGATCGAGGGAGGATCTGGGTTGTCAGATCTGAAGCATCGGGAGTTCGGACCTCAGAAGAACGGAGGTGAATCCCATCGAGAGTTCTCGATATGAGAAATCGCGATGCGCTCGAAGGATTGGCCCATGGTCATAGCGAAGGGTCACATCGATGAAGGAGAATAGAGGGACTAGCATGCGCTAGGCTCCTGTCAAGATTTCGAACGTCAGGAGAGTCGGGGTGACTCACCAGCGAAGACCCGATACGCGAAGTCGCGATGCGCCTTTTTATCAGGCGACTGGTCACAACCGTGGTCATGTAAAGGAAATGGCTTAGCCAGAGAAGAGCTAGCGCCCATTTGGTGTTGAGGTTTGATAAACACTCAGGAGAGGGCCCGCAAGTCTCATATGACCTGCATCTTTGGAGAAAGGACCTATGTAAGTGGGTTTGGGGTCTAGCAGAGACCCAGAGAGTCAATTAGACTCAGTTTCTTGATAGATCCTAGACTGGGAGGTCATGCATCCCTTATGAGAGAAGAGGGGTCTACATCAAGTGGTATCAGAGCTAAAGTTTTCCTTGCAGACAATAGGGAAGAGAGAGGAGACAGAAGAACTTGAAGTTGTACTCGTGTGTGACAGACAGTCAACACAATGCCACCAAGGAGACGAGCAGAAGCACCTTTAGCCAATCGAGTTGTAGAAAGGGAGATGCGAGAACTTCGTGCAATATTAGAGGTGATGGAGGCAGCGCAGTGGAGAGAACCTAATGTTGGAGACATCAATGATGCAAAGAGAGAAGAAGTAGAAGTTGAAGAAGCTACAGGAGAGGATGTCACCAAAAACCGCTTGCTGAGAGCAGTTGCTAGATTAGGAGGTAGAGCCAAGATAGAAGTCCCAATGTATGAAGGAAATTTAGATGATGAAGAGTTGCTGGATTGGATAATATCCATGGACAAACATTTTGACTATGAATATGTCGATGAAGAGGGAAAGGTGAAATAAGTTGTCACCAAGCTAAAAGGACATGAAACACTGTGGTGGGATGAGTTGCAGGCTGAAAGGAGAAGCAAAGGAAAGTAGAAGATAAATAATTGGTATAGAATGGTAGCCAAGCTGAAGGCTAAGTTCATTCCCAAGGATTATCAAATTAATCTGTTCAGGAAGATGCATAACCTGAGACAGAAGGGGATGACAATTAAGGAGTACACAGAGGAGTTCTGTAGGTTGAACATCAGAACTAGACAAAGGGAGAGAGATGAAGAAAAAGTTACCAGATATATAAATGGCCAGAGATATGAAATCCAGGATGACCTCAGCATGATGTCGGTAAAGACAGTGGAGGATGCTTATCAGTTCGCACTAAAAGAAGAGGAGAATTTGGCTAGAAAACAAAGCCAGTGAGGAAGAGGTAAAATCCCAGCCCCAACCAAAAGCAAGGGAGTTACCCATGACAAGGTACATAAGTCTAATGACGAGACTGAGAAACTACATAATCACTTGGAAAGAGGAGGAAGTTCTCGAGGAAGACAGGGTGGTGGAAGAAGTTCTTCTAGAGGAAGAGGAAGAACAGGGGGAGGACAAGTAAGATGTTATGTTTGTGGAAAGACAGGGCACATGTCTTGGGAATGTCCCAAGAAAAATAAAGAAGGAGGAGGTGAAGCTCACATTTCAGAAGCACAGAGAAGAGATGTTGAAGCAAAAGGATCATAGGATGAAAGATCCTTGATGTTGAGGAAGGTTCTCTTAAAACCAGAGGCAAAAGTTGAAAATCCAGTGCAGAGGAATAGTCTCTTCAGAACATCTTGCAAGTCTAAAGATAGAGTATACAAGGTGATAATTGACAGTGGAAGCACTGACAACTTAGTATCCACAGAGATGGTGGGGAAATTGGAGCTGGAGACAACTGCACATTCGAAGCCATAAAAAGTATCATGGTTGCAGAAAGGACACCAGGTAATGGTTACTAAACAATGCTTGGTTGAATTTAAGATAGGAGGATATAGAGATGAAATTATATGTGATGTAATTCCCATGAATGTATGCCATATTTTGTTGGGAAGACCATGGCAGTTTGAAAGGAATGTCATTCATGATTGGAGGAAGAATACATACACCTTGGAGAAGAATGGTAGAACACACATGTTGTTGCCAATAAAGGAGAAGAAAGTGAAAGATTAAGCCAACACAAGCATACTTCTCATGAGTGGGAAGGAACTCCTGAGAGAAGTCAAGAAAGAACAACAGATGCAGTTTTTTGTGGTGAGGAAGTCCAAAGTTATCCTTACAAGTACATCGATGGATGATTTTCCTAAAGAAGTTCAGGAATCGTTGGATAATTTTGCTGACATAGTGGTGGATGAGCTGCCAAACTCATTTCCACCCATTAGAAGTATCAATCATCATATTGATTTGATACCAGGAGAAATTCTGCAGAAAAAAGTAGCATACAGATTGACACCTCGAGAGAATGAGGAAGTGAAGAACCAAGTCAAAGAACTGTTAGACAAGGGTTTGGTCAGAGAGAGCTTGAGTCCATTCACATTACCAATTGTGTTGATTCCAAAGAAGGATGGAGGATGGAGAATGTATACAGACTCAAGAGCCATTAACAAGATCACCATCAGGTATAGATTTCCTTTACCAAGAATGGATGATTTAATGGATTGTTTAAGTGGAGAAAATTTCTTTTCTAAAATAGATTTGAAAAGTGGATATCACCAGATTAGAATGAGAGAATATGATGAGTGGAAGACGTCCTTTAAGACAAATGAGGGTTTGTATGAGTGGGTTTTTATGTCATTTGGCTTAACAAACGCTCCGAGTACTTTTATGAGGCTAATGAATGAGATACTGAAAGATTTCATTGGCAAGTTTGTGGTTGTATATCTAGATGATATACTAATCTTTAGCAGGACTAAAGAGGAGCATTTGAGGCACCTAATGCTAGTGATGAGGATACTACAGTAGGAGAAGTTGTTGATAAATATGAAGAAGTCCTCTTTTATGAAGACATAACTCATTTACTTGGGTTTTGTGATCTCTTCAAATGAACTGAAGATGGATCTAGAGAAGGTGAAAGAAATCAAATAATGGTCGTCACCAAAGAGTATGTTTGAGGTAAGGAGCTTCCATGGATTAGCAATATTATATAGGAAGTTCATCAGAGACTTCAGTGAAATTTGTGTGCCAATGATGGATACAGTAAAGAAGAAGCACAAGTATTTTAAATGGATAGAGGAAGCCAAGAGGATATTCAATATACTAAAGGAGAAAATAACAGAACAACCAATTCTAGTCTTGCCGAATTTTGAAAAGACATTTCAGGTGAGATGTCATGCAAGTGGAGTTGCAATTAGAGCAGTTTTGAGCCAAGATTATATATGTGTTTCCTATTTCAATGAGAAGTTGAATGAGACCAAGAGAAAATACTCCACGTATGATAAGGAGTTTTATGCCATAATTCAAGCCTTGAAGAAGTGGGGGCATTACCTTGTCCCATAGGAATTTGTCTTGTATAGCGATAACCAAGCCTTACAATTCATAGCCAGACAGGAAAAATTGAATCAGAGGCATGCAAAGTGGGTTGAGTTTATGCAAAATTTTAATTTTGTCATAAAACATATTGTTGGGAATGATAACAAAGTTGTTGATGCATTAAGTAGGAGATATTTGATTCTACAACAATTTCAGGTGAAGACCTTGTGGTTTGAACACCTTAAGGACATGTATGTTGATGATACATATTTCAAGGAAGCATATGAAGCATGTGCAAATCCTGTGCTGAGAGACAGAAGCTAGTGGATGGAGTATATGATTCAAAAGGGATTGATGTTCAAGGGAAACCAGTTGTGCATACCAAAATGCTCAATGAGGGATAACCTTTCGAAGGAAAAGCATAGTGGAGGATTGGTTGGAAATTTAGGCCATGATAAAGCATTTGCGCAGTTGAGAAGTTCATAATATTGGCCATGTATGAGAACAGATGTGATAAAATTTGTGAACAGATGTAGAATCTTCCAACATGCAAAAGGTAAAAGACAGAACATTGGATTGTATCAACCATTGCCCATACCAGAGAGGCCTTGGGATGCAATAAGAATGGATTTTGTGTTGGGACTGCCAAGAACGCAAAGAGGATGTGATTCCATATTTGTGGTGGTGGATAGATTTTCAAAGATGGCACACTTTATCCCATGCTAGAAGACCAATGATGCAACACATGTTCTGAATGTGTTCTTTAAGGAAGTTGTGAGACTTCACGACCTACCTAGAAGCATTGTCTCAGACAGAAACATGAAATTTGTTGGTCATTTTTGGAGAACATTGTGGAAGAATTTGGGGACAGATTTTTCCTTCAGCTCAGCATATCACCCTCAGACAGATGGGCAAACTGAGGTGGTAAACAAAAGTTTGGGAAAATTATTGAGGAGTCTGGTTACTGAACACTATAATCAGTGGGATCAGATTCTTCCACAAGTAGAATTTGCATACAATGACTCACCAAACAGGAGCACTGGAAAGATCCCATTCCAAATATTGTATGGAATTCAACCTAGGGGAGTATCTGAGTTGAGAGACTTGGAACAAAGTGAGATCAAGATAGTTGGAGAAGAAGATTTTGCTGCAAAAATGCAGAAGCTACATAGCCAGATCAGAGGACAGATGCAGAGTTCTAACCAGGAGTACAAGCACAGAGCTGATCAGCATCACAGAGAACTGCAATTTGAAGTAGGAGATTATTTTCTGGCACATCTCAGGAAAGAAAGGTTCCCTAAGGGAACATATAACAAGTTAAAGATGAAGAAGATAGGGCTGTGTAAGATCTCGAGGAATTTTGATGCAAATGCCTATGAGATTGAGTTTCCAGATGATATGGGAATATCACCCATATTCAATGTTTCATACCTGTATCCTTACAGGAAAGATGACACAGAGGGATCAGAAGATCAAGAGGAGGTCCAGCGGGAAAAAAAATGCTTGTAGCAGAAAAACCACAGATGGAGAAGATTGTTGATCAGAGGATTGGAAAAAAGACGAGGAGGAAGACCTATTTTGAATATCTGGTCAAGTGGAAAGGACACCCAATAAAACATGCCAGTTGGGAAAATGAAGTTGTTATCCAGAAGCATGGAAAGTCGGTGCAGGAGCTCATGGACAGGATTCCATAATTTTTTGTCAAGGGGATTATGATGCAGGAGCATCGATGGAAAGCATGTGGAGCAGGACCTATCAGCATCTGGGAGTCTATACAGAATCTCAATGCTGGCAGTTGCAGCAGACATTTTGAAGTACGCCTTAACTCAGCGCCGAAAAAATCTTTTGAGGCACGCTTGAGCAATTGTAAGCAAAGTAGGACTTTCCACCCCGACTCTGGAATGTGATTGGACTATGATAGTCGTAGGTTAGGTTTTGATGTAGACAAGTAGTCAGGAGGAACCCTAAGTTCTCTTTGAGATAAATAGAGGTTATGTACGCCCAAATGAGTCTAGCTGCAAGTTAGTAGGAGATTTCTGAGTTTCCAGTCTTTGTTTTGATTTCAATTGTAGCCATTTTCACTTATGAATATAAAAGAGGAAAATTGACACAATGCATGGTGTGTACATTGTTTTGCAATTATATGTTATTATGCTTTCATGAATGAATGAATGAATTTCTTTATGAGTAGATGGAACTGTGAATGTTAGACTAAGTTTCAATTGTTTCCCTTATGTCGAATGGTGCAAGGTGTGCACACAGAACGCAAGGAGTGCATTGATGGAACCTGTTTCGGTTTCGAATCTCAGAAGAGATAACACAAAACTTCCCTTTGAAAGGAGTGCAAGAGACTAGTGCAAGGCATGCACAGTCGTCCGCAAGAATTTGAACCTTGTGTAAAGATCTGATGCAAGGAGTACACAGATACGAGATTCGACTAAATGTTGAATGGACTTTCCAAGAATTCGAAGAACCAGAAAAGGAGAATGCCAGGAGGGAGAGAGGAATTTTCTTCGAGAAATCCTTCAGATCTGAGCTATCGAAATCCCTAAAATGCAAGGAGTGTGTGGGAAGTTGAAATCTTCAGGAGACCAAGCTCAGAAGGGATAACTCTTTTCATAAGTGTTAACGAGATCCAAGAAACAGACTCGCGGGAAGGACAAAGGTAGAAGCCTTTGAATCCTTCGAAAATCTTCTAAGTCTGAAGAAAGCGTAAGCTCAAGGGGAAATATATGGACCGTCCGATCAGCATCTAGACAATGAGGACAAATCATAAAGGAGGAAGGATCTCAACCGTTCGGTCTGAGCACAAAGGAATCATAGTCGTCCGATCAAGGTAAAGTGCATTAACAATAAGCATTGAAATTACACAGGAGGAGCGGGCTTACGAAATTCCAAAATCATCGGAACCGTACATCAAGGGGGACATGTGGAGAGAGATCAGTGTTTCGCTGACTCATAACCTAGAGAAGTCAAAGGTAGAGTTATAAGAACTCGTGAATCGCAAAATCGCGATTTGATCACAGTCGTTGATCGGAGGAGGGAGATGAACCGTAGATTTGGTTTCGTTGGGAGTTCACAACTTGAGAAATTGGAAGTAAGAGTTCTGGGAACTTGCAAAATCTGAGTTCGTGACTTGATAGTGATCGTCAGATCCAGAGGAGCGCGAGTCGTTGATTTGGCTCTCTGAAATATCGACATTTTGGGAGTCGGGAGTGAGAGAAATTTAATTTGAGATGTCGGATCGAGGGAGGATCTGGGCCATCATTTCTGAAGCATTGGGAGTTCAGACCTTGGGAGAATGGAGGTGAATCCCATCAGGAGTTCCTAATACGTGAAATTGCGATGCGCTCGAAGGATTGGCCCACGGTCACAGAGAAGGGTCACATTGGTGAAGGAGAATAGAGGGACTAGCACGCGCTAGGATCCTGTCGAGATTTCGAAGGTCAAGAGAGTCAGGGTGAGTCACCGGTGAAGACCCGATACGCGAAGTCGCGACACATCTTTTGATTAGGCGAGTGGTCACAGCCATGGTCACATAAAGAAAAGGGCTTATCCAAAGAAGAGCTAACACCCGTTTGGCATTGAGGTTTGAGCAACGCTTAGGAGAGGGCCCGCGGGTCTCATACGCCCTACGTATTTGGAGAAAGGACCTGTGTAAGTGGGTTTGGGGTCTAACAGAGACACAGAGAGTCAATCAGACTCAGTTTCTTGATCGATCCTAGACCGGGAGGTCGTGCAACCCTTAGGAGAGAAGGGGGGTCTACATCAGTTGCCTTCATCACTACTAAACTACCTTTTGACAATGTGAGTGCTCCACCTTGACCTGTATACTTATATCCACAAGAATTCAACACTCCTAACGGAATTAAATTTGATTTAATATCGGGTACATATCTAACATTTGTTAATTCCCTAACAATACCATCAAACATCCTGATTCTAATACTGCCAACCCCAACAGTTTTACAGGGAATACCATTTCCCATAAACACTACACCCTCATCAACAGATTGGTAAGAAATGAACCAATTTCTATGTGAGCACATGTGGTGGGAGGCACCTGAATCTAACTTCCATTCTTCTTGATATTGAAAATTACTAGAAACGGATAAAACTTCATCAATCATACCTAAATTTGTTACATCCAAATTTGCTTCCTTCGTAGAGTTTTCCTCGGATTCCTTTCTTCCAGCAATCTTTCTTGAGATGTCCAGTTTTTCCACAGTACCAGCATTTTTATTTACCCTTTCTGCGTCTTGACTTAGATCGAGAAGAAATTCTCTGATTCTGATCTTTAGTTCGACCTCTGACTAGCATCACCTCTGAATTTGAAGTTTCTTGACTAGATTTTCTTCTCATCTCCTCAACTAACAAAGCTCCCACAATAGAGTCATAATCTAAAACATCTGTTGAGCTAAAGCTAATAAAGGTGACTAGATTATCCCAAGACTCGGGCAATGAACACAATAGTGTAATAGCCTTATATTCATCTTCGAATTTAACTTCCATACTAGTCAATTTAACTATAAGGGTATTAAAGGTTTTTAAATGGTCAACAATTGTTGTACCTTCTTTCATCCACAAACTGTACAATTGTCTCTTCAAGTAGATCCTACTCGTTAAGGACTGTCATATATATACTTTCCATCTTGCTCCATAAGCCTGATGTTGTATCCTCTCCTATGATATTAAACAGAACATCATCCGCCAAACATAAACGAATGGTACTAAGAGATTTTACATCCAGATCTTCTCATTTGTCATGGTTGTTGGTTTCTTTAACTTGCCTACCAGTGCCTTTTTCAACCCTTGTTGCACCAGCAAATCCCACATCTTGAGCTTCCAGAGCTCAAAGTTTCTTTTACCATTGAAATTTTAAACTTGAAACTTCGAACTCTGCATCTTATCCATTAGCACAAAACCGCCTAATACCCAAATCACAACTTATAAAACCCTTTTAAATGTGGAGGAATAATAGTATTAGCCCAAAATATTTAATTAAAAAGATTTAAGATAAATCACAAATATATCTTTAAAACTTTTACTAAACAAAAAGGGTCCACAAATAATATTTTAACAAGCATCCTCCACCCACTTTATTCATAACGTTGATCCTTCATGTGCATAATCATAAAATTAAACCACTCCTTTATTTAATTATATGTTGTGCATAATAAAACAAAAAGTCCTCTTTCATATCGTACCGTTATCACTCCCTTTATAAAGCATAGGCAAGGATGAACATCGGTCGATTATCGCACCACTGGTTATCCTTTCTCTCGCAATGAATCATGAATCTCTTCCACAACGTGAGATACAGATCTCTGTGCGCATATTAAGTAGAAACTCACCCTTGCAAGTCTCGCTCATTCATGCAATGGTTGGCTTCCTCTTGCACTCGCAACTCTATCACACTTGTAATGCATCAGGCAGGTTGCCTCACCAGAACAACGTCTCAAACAACGTGCTCACCCTCTTCCACCAAAATCACCTTGCAGATCTCAATATCGCATATTGCCCCTCTTCCAACACTCGGATCGCCCAAATTCTCTTTGCATATACCAAGGTCAACGTTCCTCCCGATATGTGTCGGATATCGGAAGTGTTAGAGAAAAAAACAATGCCCTTGTAATGAACTTGGATCTGGTCTTCAAATGTCAGATGTCATCCAACTCAGTTCACTTTCTCTAATACCAATTGTTGTTCTGCAGAGGAAGCAAATATAGAACAAGATATAAGAAAATAAGCAAACACATATTTGACACGGAGTTTTTACGTGGTAAAACCCTATATAGGGAAACATCCACGGGACAATGATATTCAGTTTATATTATGCAAGGGAGATAATACATCAGCCAAACCACTCCACTCAAGTTCATGCCTCTCAAGCACTCACACATATCACACTCTGCCTTAATAGGCTTATATATATAGCAGTCTTCACTCAGTTACAAGAAATTGATTACATGTAATGTGCCTCTATCCCTATCCTAAATCTAGTTGATTTGATTCAACTAATTACAGAATAATAGGGGCTAGAAAATCTTCCCAATATCTAAAAAGTGAGTGTAAATTGGTTGGCATTATCCAACAAGAATTTTATGTTGTTTGAATTTTATGTTGTTTAAACTACATTTTTGAATGTCTAAATGGATTCAACATGCTCAAACACACGAATTTGAATTAACCACTCAAATATGTAGATCCAACAATCTCTCATCGGGTTTCGAGCAAAATTAAAATATTCCAAAATAAACAAAAATTAAAACAATAGTTGCACGGAACCAACATCTGTGAAACTCGTTCTAGAAGTTTTGGGAGCTTGGGAACTGGTAGGGAACATCCCCAATTGGAACTTGGGAGTTTTTTGGGAGTTTCAACAGGGAATGGGAGCTTGGATCCAATTTCCTAAAAGAAGAGCTTTAAATTAGAATTATATTAAATTAAAATCTAAATATTTGTATTCCATTATTACAACTACATAATTTATTACAAATGTTTTCATTTATGTATTCAAAATATCACTATAAAACTAAGATTAAACTACAAAAAATTATTATTTCAAAAAATTAATTAAGTAAAAAAACTTAATAATACTCACTTTATAGTTGTGGATATGAAAAACTTGTAATGCATGTATGTTTTCCTTCAAGCCCAAACTAAATATGAAATTCTAATAAATCAATATTCTATCCATGCCATATCATTGAATTTTATTGTATTTTCATATTAAAAGAGTGTTTTTTCCAATCAAAAGAGAATAATGCTTCAAATTTACAAAGATGTTTGAAGTTTATATATGTAAAGTTTAATTTTAATAATATGTTAAAATTGTATATATGTATTTCCAATTTTGTTTCTCATTTTCTAAT
>ML781431.1:185544-215952 GCA_009831015.1 Picea engelmannii | reverse complement strand
TTTCTTGATAGAAAAAAATGATTGCTTCTAAACAAAATCCTTAAAGGTATTAAAAGTTGTTATGGTCCAACGCCTTAAAAATGATAAAAATCATTGAATTATAGTCCACTTCGAGGGGAAAACCTCCTTTTACAATATATCAAATTCAAAATACAATATGAGTTCAGATAAGATGATCCTAATATGATGCAGGAGCATCTCCCACATCAAGCGAGCCAGCGCGAAAGCGGAGGACAGTTGGACAAGCACCAGCACAAATTTTGAAGAATCACCTTGGAATTTGTTGCGCAATCTTAAATGAGCCATTAAGAAGAGGTGCACTTGTATAATGTAACGGACCTTGAGCCTTTAGCTCTCGTCCTTTAGTAGGTAGAAGGCATTTAAAAGTAGTCAATGTAAAGTAGATAGAATTTAATTCTAGACTAGATAGTTGTAGAGCGCAAGAGGGAAATGGGATATAGACACCCTCATTGTACATTGTAACATTATAAAGGAAGAGCAAGAGCATGCAGAGAACTATGTAAGAACACCCATGTAAAGATATTTGGATTAATAGAAGAGTTTGATTCAAATTCATGGTTTTGTGTCTGTTCTCTGTGTATTGATGTTGAATGATATGCTCATGAATGTTTTCTTCCTGCTATACATTTGCTTTATATGTTGTGTATACGATTTCATGTTTGAATTGAAGTCTGAGAGGAAGGAGTGAGTTTCAATTGTTTCTCTATTTGAGCCAGAGGATTTCTGCAAGGAGTGCAGTTGAAGTGTCCGCAAGGAGTGCGTTGACAGAGGGTTTAGATAGAGATAGTTTTTGTTCTCATTCATCCCAAAGGTGCAATTGGGCACAGGAGCCGTGCAAGGAGTGCGCAAGCCAGGAAAAAGTCTCAGGGTTGCGAACCTGAGGGAAGCGTCGAGAGACTTTTGTTGCAGGTGTGCGCAGAGTCAAGGAACTTCAACACTTAGACGCGGTTGAAGGTTTGCCGCAAGGAGTGCGTGCAAGAGTCTTCTCTAAGACTCGGAATTGTAAGAAAGTTGAGGAAGGGTAAGGCCTTCCAACCCATTGAAGGGAAGCGCAGGGAAGCTGTGACTGGAAGTCTGTAAGAGGCGTCGTAAGTTTACGCTGCAGGTGGATGAGTTCTGTGGAAGAACACTCCATCATTTCGCAGATTTCTCAAAGGAGGAACGAACGGTCGGTATTCTCCGAGGAGAATTCACGATATCCCGTGAGACATCAGATCTCACCAAGGAGCAAGGAAGATACCGCGAAGGTATCGAGAGATTAAAAGCTCAGGAGGGGCAGAACCGTCGATCCGATCCACAAGGGTCGTTGGATCTATACGCATATCATGTATCGGGGTTTCGTGGATCAAACCTCTGAAATATTGCAACAGGAATCGCGATATTGCGATACGCGATATCTCGACAGGTACTAGAATAGTGTGGGGCCACAAGGGCCAGAGTGGTGGACAGGTGGCACGAGTTATCGGATTTTCGCAACAGGAAGTTCTGAAACATTGACATCAGGATTCATGAAATCGTGAACCCCAAAGTGTCGATGAAGTGAAGGACCGTTGAACAATCAACCCACGCATGCATCGGAGTTTCGGCATATCGGCATCGGGATTCGGGGATGCAAGTTGTTTGATATCGCGAGTAGCGAAATCGCGATAGGAGAAACCCTGATAGGAGAAGGAAAAGGTCAGCGTTGACTGGTTATCGGGTTTCGGGAGTCCAAGAGTGAAACACTCGACCATTGACCTCGCGATAGCGCGAAGTCCGATCTCCCGATTGTAACGAGGGGATCGTACGAGAGTTCTGTGGGTGCAGATTTCCCGATAGGGAAATAGAAGAACATTTGAGTTCTTCGGGCCGGGTGAAGGAGTGATCCTGTGAAGCGGACGTGCAGGCGAGCACGTGCTGCGTCAGTTTGGTATCAGAGCCTTGATTCTTGTTTGTATATTTCAGGTGAGGGAGGCATAAGAGATAAAGAGCACTTTGATACACAACGTCAGTTTGGTATCAGAGCACAGAAAGATTCTTTGCTTTCTGTAGCAGAGAAGAAGAAGAATTCACCATGCCGCCAAGGAGAGATAGGCAATCACCCGATCTAGAGGATAGGGAAATGCCACGAAGAAGAGGTAGGCAGATAACAGATCCATCCATGGAGAGGCAAATGTGTGATCTGCGAGCAAGACTCGAAGATATGGAGACAGCGCAAAGACGCACAACCAGTGCAAGGGATCTCAGTGATTTCGAAAGCAAAGTTGAGGCTGAACGTGAAGAGGAAGTTGCAGCTGAAGATGCATCAAACGAGCGTTTGATCAAAGCTATTGCCAGGATGGGTGCAACAGAAAAAATGGGCATTCCAGTTTACGAGGGAAACTTGGATGCAGAGGATCTTCTAGATTGGATTAGATATCTAGATACTTACTTCGACTATGAAGATGTCGAAGAGGACAAGAAGGTTAAGCATGTTGTCACAAGACTAAAAGGACATGCAGCATTGTGGTGGGATGAGCTACAAGCTGACAGACGCTGCAAGGGCAAGCAGAAGATCAAAAGCTGGGATAGGATGATCGCGAAGATGAAGGCAAAATTCATCCCCAAAGACTATCAAATTACTCTGTTCAGGAGGATGCAGAACCTGAGACAGAAGTTGATGACAGTGAAAGAATACACTGAGGAATTCTACAGACTGAACATCAGGGCAGGTCATCGGGAGAGCGATGATGAAAAAGTTGCCAGATACATGAATGGCCTGAGATATGATATTCAAGACGAGATGAGCATGGTAACCATCCGAACGGTGGAAGATGCTTACCAGATGGCTCTGAAAGCTGAGGAGAAGTTGAGCCGAAAGTAGAGTCAGAGGGGTCGAGGCAGGAGTCATCCCAGAGGCAAGTCAGTTGCCCAGTACCGAAACCAGAAACCTAAAGAAGACTGGAAGAAACCTCAGACTCGTACTAAGAGAGGTGGAAGTTCACAGCGTGGGAAATATGATGAACAGAGAGGACAACATACTGAGCAGAGAGGAGATTATGCTGACAACAACACTTTTCCTCGTACTAGAGGTAGAGGAAGAGGAAGAGGTGCAATAATTACATGCTTCACATGTGGAAAGAATGGGCACAAGTCTTATGAGTGTCCAGATAAAAAGAAGGACATTGGAGAAGCTCACATCACCGAAGCACAGAGGTGGGATGTTAAGGCAGAAGACGTTGAAGGCAGAAGATCACTCATGATGCGAAAAGCTCTTTTGACACCTGAGAAAGAGGTGGAGAGTTCAGTCCAAAGGACCAGACTTTTTAGGACTGCTTGCAAGACTAAGGACAGGGTATGAAAGGTTATAGTAGACAGTGGTACCATGGATAATATCGTTTCTACAGAGATGGTAGAGAAGCTGGAGCTGGAGACAATTGATCATCCAAGCCCATACAGAATTTCGTGGCTACAGAAGGGACACCAGGTAACTGTCACTAAACAATGTTTAGTTGAATTCAAGATAGGGGGATATAATGATAAGATATTGTGTGATGTAATTCCTATGGATGTTTGTCATCTATTGCTAGGTAGACCATGGCAATATGACAGGAATGTGATTCATGATGGGAGAATGAACACATACACCCCAGAGAAGAATGGGAGAACCCATATGTTGCTTCCAATCAAGGATAAGGAGGTGAAGCCGGAGGTAAGCAATATAGTACTTCTCATGAGTGGGAAGGAACTTCTTACAGAGGTTAAGAAGAAGGAAAATCCACAATTCTTTGTGGTCAGAAAGCTGAGGATTGTTCTGACTAGCATAAGAATGGATGATTTACCAGATGAAATTCAGGAACTGTTGGAAGAGTTCATTGATATAGTAGTGGACGAATTACCTCGTTCGTTGCCACCGATCAGAAGTGTGAGTCATCATATTGATCTCATACCAGGAGCCAGTTTTCCAAATAAAGCCGCGTACAGATTGACACCGCAGGAGAATGAGGAGGTTAAGAGACAAGTCCAGGATTTATTGGGCAAAGGTTTGGTCAGGGAAAGCTTGAGTCCATGTGTTCTTCCAACAGTACTCAGTCCGAAGAAAGACAGAGGCTGGAGGATGTGTACTGACTGAAGAGCAATAAACAAGATAACCATCAGGTACATATTTCCATTGCTGAGGATGGATGATCTGATGGATTGCTTGAGCGGAGAAAAGTACTTTTCAAAGATTGATTTGAAAAGCGGATATCACCAGATTCGCATGAGGGAAGGCGATGAATGGAAGACAGCATTCAAAACAAACAAAGGGTTGTATGAATGGCTTGTTATGCCATTTGGCTTAACAAATGTGCGAAGTACCTTCATGAGGTTGATGAATGAAGTCTTGAAGGAGTTCATCGGGAAATTTGTCATCGTGTATTTGGATGACATACTGATTTTCAGTAAATCAGTGGCCGAACACTTGAAGCATTTGGCTACAGTGATGCAGAAACTACAGCAGGAGAAGATGTTGATAAATATGAAGAAGTCCTCATTCATGAAGACAGAGCTCATTTACTTGGGGTTTGTTATTTCGGCAAATGAGTTGAGGATGGATCCAGATAAGGTGGAAGTGATCAAGAATTGGCCCTCACCGAAGAATATCTTTAAGGTGAGAAGTTTTCATGGATTGGCTAGTTTCTACCGAAAGTTCATCAGGAATTTCAGTGGAATCAGTGCAGCGATGATGGACACAGTGATGAAGAGACATAAATCTTTTCACTGGACTGAAGAGGCTGAAAAAAGTTTCAGATTGTTGAAGCGGAAGATTACGGAACAACCAGTTTTGGCGTTGTCGGATTTCCAAAAGACATTTCAAGTGAAATGCGATGCAAGCGGATTTGCAATCGGGGCAGTCTTAAGTCAAGAAGACAGACCGATAGCATACTTCAGCAAGAAGTTGAATGAAGCAAATTTGAAATACTCTACATATGATAAGGAGTTTTATGCCATCATACAGGCATTGAAGAAATGGAGGAATTACTTGATCCCGAAAGAATTTTTATTGTACAGTGATAATCATGCACTGCAGTTTGTGACTCAACAGGAGAAGTTCAATCAGAAACATGTCAAATGGGTTGAGTATATGCAGAATTTCACTTTTGTGATTAAACATATTTATGGTACTGCTAACAAAGTTGTTGATGATTTGAGCAGGAAGTGTTTGATGTTGCAGAAATTCAAAATCAAAACATTGGGTTTTGATAATCTCAACGACATGTACGCAGATGATCAGGATTTCAAGGAAGCATATGAAGCAACTGAGAATCCAGTTCTCAGAGATAGAAGACCTTAGATAGAATACATGATCCAAGAAGGATTGTTGTTCAGAGGCAATCAACTATGTATTCTGAAATGCTCCATGAGGGAGAATATGATGAAGGAGAAACACAGTGGAGGATTAGCAGGGCACTTTGGTCATGACAAGACATTTGAAAAGCTGAGCGAATCATACTTTTGGCCAGGGATGCGAGCAGATGTCAAAATATTCGTGGATAGATGCAGGATTTGTCAGCATTCCAAAGGGAGGAGACAGAATGCAGGTTTTTATCAACCATTTCCCATACCAGAGAGGCCGTGGGATGCAATTAGCATGGATTTTGTATTGGGGTTGCCAAGAACACAAAGAGGTCATGATTCAATATTTGTGGTGGTGGATAGGTTTTCCAAGATGGCACACTTCATTCCATGTCAGAAGACTAGTGACGCAACTCATATTGCGAACTTGTTTTTCAAAGAGGTCATTCGACTTCACGGGTTGCCGAGGAGTATAGTTTCGGATCGAGACACCAAATTCATAGGAAATTTTTGGAGGACCTTATGGAAGAAGCTAGGAACTAACTTGGCATTTAGTTCGGCTTGTCATCCTCAGATAGATGGACAGACAGAAGTGGTGAACAGAAGTCTAGGAGACTTGCTGAGAAGCTTGGTGACAGAGCACCACAGCCAGTGGGATAGTATATTGCTGCAGGTAGAATTTGTGTACAATGGCTTAGTGAATAGGAGCACAGGGCAGAGTCCATTTCATATTGTATATGGCATGCAGCCGAGAGGAATTTCTGAGTTAATAGATTCAGAGCAGACTGCGACTACCAGCGCTAATGCCGAAGAATTTGCAGAGGCGATGAAATAACTTCACAGCAAGGTGAAGGAGCGACTGCAGAGTTCAAGTCAGTAATATAAGCGCAGAGTCGATCAGCACAGAAGGCAACTTCGGTTTGAGGTTGGATATTTGGTTCTGGCACATTTGAGGAAAGAAAGTTTCTCGAGAGGAACATACAATAAGCTGAAGATGAAGAAAATCAGGCCATGTAGGGTCTTGAAGAAGTTCGGGGCAAATGCTTATAAGATTGAATTACCCGATGGGGTCGGAATTTCTCCGATATTCAATATCTCTGATTTGTACCCATATAGAGCTGAGGAAACAGAGATTGGAACTGAGCAGCCAGTGATCCAGTGGAGAAAGAAGATGCCATTTGCAGAGAAGCCGCAGATGGAATGCATACTGGATAAACGAATTGGTAAGAAAACCAGAAGAAAAGAATACTTCGAGTATCTGGTCAAGTGGAAGAGCCATCTAGTTGAATATGCCAGATGGGAGAACGAGACAGAGATACAGAAACATGGACAGATCGTGCAGGAGCTCATGGACAGGAGCCCATGAATTTTTCAAGCGAGGGAGTATGATGCAAGAGCATCTCCCACATCAAGCGAGCCAGCGCGGAAGCGGAGGACAGTTGGACAAGCACCAGCACAAATTTTGAAGAATCACCTTGGAAGTTGTTACGCAATCTTAAATGAGCCATTAAGAAGAGGCGCACTTGTATAATGTAACAGACCTTGAGCCTTTAGCTCTCATCCTTTAGTAGGTAGAAGGCATTTAAAAGTAGTTAATGTAAAGTAGATAGAATTTAATTCTAGACTAGACAGTTGTAGAGCGCAAGAGGGAAACGGGATATAGACACCCTCATTGTACATTGTAACATTATCAAGGAAGAGCATAAGAACACCCATGTACAGATATTTGGATTAATAGAAGAGTTTGATTCAAATTCATGGTTTTGTGTCTGTTCTCTGTGTATTGATGTTGAATGATATGCTCATGAATGTTTGCTTCCTGCTATACATTTGCTTTATATGTTGTGTATATGATTTCATGTTTGAATTGAAGTCTGAGAGGAAGAAGGAGTGAGTTTCAATTGTTTCTCTATTTGAGCCAGAGGATTCCTGCAAGGAGTGCAGTTGAAGTGTCCGCAAGGAGTGCGTTGACAGAGGGTTCAAATAGAGATAGATTTTGTTCTCATTCATCCCAAAGGTGCAATTGGGCACAGGAGCCGTGCAAGGAGTGCGCAGGCTGGGAAAAAGTCTCAGGGTTGCGAACCTAAGGGAAGCATCGAGAGACTGTTGTTGCAGGTGTGCGCAGAGTCAAGGAACTTCAACACTTAGACGCGGTTGAAGGTTTGCCGCAAGGAGTGCGTGCAAGAGTCTTCTCTAAGACTCAGAATTGTAAGAAAGTTGAGGAAGGGTAAGGCCTTCCAACCCATTGAAGGGAAGCGCAGGGAAGCTGCGACTAGAAGTTTGTAAGAGGCGTCGTAAGTTTACGCTGCAGGTGGACGAGTTTTGTGGAAGAACACTCCATCATTTCGCAGATTTCTCAAAGGAGGAACGGACGGTCGGTATTCTCCGAGGAGAATTCGCGACATCCCGTGAGACATCAGATCTCACCAAGGAGAAAGGAAGATACCGTGAAGGTATCGAGAGGTTAAAATCTCAGGAGGGGCAGAACCGTCGATCCGATCCACAAGGGCCGTTGGATCTATACGCATATCATGTATCGGGGTTTCGTGGATCAAACCTCTGAAATATTGCAACAGGAATCGTGATATCTCGATAGGTACTAGAATAGTGTGGGGCCACAAGGGCCAGAGTGGTGGACAGGTGGCACAAGTTATCGGGTTTTCGCAACGGGAAGTTCTGAAACATTGACATCAGGATTCACAAAATCGTGAACCCCGAAGTGTCGATGAAGTGAAGGACCGTTGAACAGTCAACCCACTCATGCATCGGAGTTTCGGCGTATCGGCATCGGGAGTCAGGGATGCAAGTTGTTTGATATCGCGAGTAGCGAAAACGCGATAGGAGAAACCCCGATAGGAGAAGGAAAAGGTCAGCGTTGACTGGTTATCGAGTTTCGAGAGTCCGAGAGTGCAACACTCGACCATTGACCTCGCGATAGCGCGAAGTCTGATCTCCCGATTGTAACAAGGGGATCGTGCGAGAGTTCTGTGGGTGCAGATTTCCCGATATGGAAATAGAAGAACATTTGAGTTCTTCGGGCCGTGTGAAGGAGTGATCCTATGAAGCGGACATGCAGGCGAGCGCGTGTTGCATCATAATACTAGATCTCCTTGATATATATATATATATATATATATAGGAGACAAAGGGTTGCAATTATAATGAAAGGGTGCAATGAAGGGTTCTAGCCGACCTACTAGAAATGTAATAATTTAATATCTAGGGCTTAACATGCCCCTCCCCTTCAAAAAAGTGTTTTACTCAACACTTGACCAACCACGAGTGCTTTTGCATGAAGAACACATATTCCCATATGTCTATTCCATTAGTAGGTTCTTCCATTTGACGAGGTGCTTTGTAATTTCTTGATGTCTCAACTACTTAATTCTTGTTTCAAGGATTGTTTCTGGCTCTAGTATGATTTTCCCTTCATCATTGATCTATGGTAAAATATTTTGAACTAGGATCTTGTTATCAATGACCTTGTTTAAGAAAGAAACATGGAAGACTGGATGTACACGTGAAGATGGAGGCAACTCCAATTTGTAAGCCACACTTCCAATATTTCGCAAAACCTTATAGGGGCCATAATATTTGGGTGCTAATTTATTGTCCTTATTTTGTTGCTTAATGGACATTTGTTTGTATGGTTGTAGCCTTTTAAATACCCAATCCCCCACTTCAAATTCTCTTTCATTGTGATGTTGATCTTCTTGTTGTTTCATCCTATTTGGTGTCATAACCAAGTTGTCCTTCAATAGTTTGAGGACCTCTTGTTGGTTCCCTATGTGGTACTCTACTGCTTGAAACTTTGTATTCCCATTCAAGAGAGATGTGATGATGGAGGATGATATCCATAAAGCAACAAAGATATGCTTCTAGACTTTTATTCACAATCTTAGTTTTCTCATCATATTAGTTTTCTATTAGTACCCAAACAAGAAAATAATTCAATCCAAAAATTTCTCGTGAAAATTGGGTCTCTCTCACTTAGAATAATCTTAGGGACACCATTTAGTTTTTGAATTGTTTCCATGAAATCCACGACTATTGTAATTGCTTTAAAAGGATGAGAAAGAGAGAAAAAATGGGCACACTTTGTTAGTCGATCCACTACTACCATGATGACAGTATTTCCTTCAGATTTCGGTAAACCTGTAATAAAATCCATTGAAACTTCTTCCCAACATTGGCTTGGTATAACTAATGGTTGTAGGAGACATGGAGTCTTTATTGTCTCTCCCTTATTCTATTGGAAGATCAAATATTCAGACACAAACCTTTGAACATTGTTTTTAAGACCTTCCTAGAAAAAATCCTTCTTGATCATGTGGTATGTTTTCAAGAATCCCAAATTTCCCCCTATAGGAGAAGTGTTCAATTCTAGAAGGACCTTCTGTTTGAGTTGGTAATTATTACATAAATATGTGATCATTATACCATGGAAAATCATTCTTCCATAAAAAATTATATGTTGAACTGGGGTCTTCATGTATATGTTGAATGATCTTTCATACCTTTTGATCTTTCTTCCATTCTATCCTTGATTCTTCCACCCAATAAGATTGTGGAATAGAAATAACACATAGTGAACCTTTTGTTTCTTCTTCTTTCCTCGAAAGGGAATCTGCCACAACATTATGTTTTCCTTTTCTGTAGATAATTTTAAGGTCATAACCCAACATCTTTGTAACCCATTTTTGTTCCTCTTCCGAAGATAATCGTTTCTCCAAGAATTAATTGAAACTATCATGATATGTTTTTATTTTGAAGTGACTTCCTATTAGGTAGGGGCACCATTTATGAACTACATGTAGTATGGCCAACATTGTTTTTCATAAATAGGTTTGACTAAGTTTTTTTCCTTTAAGTTGGATGCTTTCAAAGGCAAGGGGCCTTCCTTCTTGCATTAAAACTGCACCAATTCCATGGCCTAAGGCATCACACTACGCAATAAATGTTTTTGTAAATTCAGGTATGGCCAAGACAAGAGTTGTACACATAGTGTCCTTAAGTTTTTCAAAAGGTTTGGTTGCTTATTTGATCCAAGAAAATGCTTCCTTCTTTAATAATGTTGTTATAGGTGTTGTTATTTTACCATAGTTCTTGACAAACTTGTGGTAATATCTTGTCAATCCTAAGAATCCTCTAAGTTTCTTCAAGGTTTTGGGAATTTTCCATTACCTCATAGATTTAATTTTGTTAGGGTCCACTTTTACACCTTCATGGGATACAATATGACCCAAATATTCCACTTCTCAACCCCCAAAGGCACACTTGGAGAGTTTTAAATAAATTTGTTTATCTTCCAATAGTTGCAATACTCTGTCAACATGTTGTACATTCTCTTCCCAATATGTATTGTAGATTAGTATGTCATCAAAAACTACTAATATAAATTTTCAAAGGAAGGGCTTGAATATATAATTCATCAAGATTTGAAATGTTGAATGTGCATTAGTAAATCCAAATGGAATAACCAAAAACTCATAATGACCTTCATGTGTTCTAAAAGTTGTTTTAGGAATGTCTTCTTGCCTCATTCTAATTTGATGATATCCCAAACGAAGATCCAACTTAGTAAATATTTTTTCTCCATGCAATTCATCTAATAACTCATCAATGATAAGGATAGGAAACTTATCTTTGATGGTCATTTTTTTGATCTATCTATAATATTGACACATACGCCATGAACCATCATTTTTTTGTAACCAACACCACTGGTGAAGAGAAATAAATTTGGCTATGTTGAATGATGTCATCCTCTAACATTTCCTAGATCTCGCGCTCAATCTCTTCCTTCTATGAATATGGATACCTGTAATGCGTAATGTTAGGTGGTACACTTCCGAACCTAAATTCAAATATCGGACTTGAGTAGGTATACTAAGTTCTAAAAAGAGGTGAAGCTCGAAAAATCCCTACAGTTGTGGACCTTCCTTACTACACCAAGTTCCACTGGCGAACAAACATCTTCCAGACATGAGATAGTGTCTTAGAAGGAGTATAGGATTTACTATATTCTTGATAAGGTGGGGTATGGTTTCTCCAGTCTTGAACTTCTTATCCCTTTGTATTCTTTTCTCACTGACAACCCTTCCTACAGCCTTTGTCTGTTTGTTGGTGATTTCTCCATTTTCACTTGAGATATTTTTCTTTTTCGGGTACTGATCTCAGCTTGGTACCTTTCCGCTACAGAGTCCTTGGGTGGATCATATTTCTCCTGACCTGAGACAGTGATTTAGAAGAAGTATAAGAGTTACTTTATTTATTAGAAGCTAGGATACTGCACATTGTCCGTTGGTTGTCTAACAACTATTCACTTTGAGGTCTACTGATCGTTAACTATCCAACTGGGGGTATAAACCTATCTTGCGTGGTTCAAAGCAGTGTTTGACCATATGGACTTCGAAAAGAATGCTAACATCCTTGAATAAATCAACTCACTAATGAAACTGTCTGATGAAGTTGAGTGGTCCAAGGCAGGCGTCTTCAAAAAGGCAGACAATGCAGAAAAATTGCATTCCTCTAGATTGATTGCCTCTTTATCCCATCCATCTGACAACTTTGTTTCCTTCTCAGGCCCTCGTCCAGGCCTTGCCTTGAATCCTTCTACCCTACACTCTAACCTTCATGAAGTTGTTTTACCGACTCATCCCCCATAGACCTCAAGTCATCTTGAACAGGGTTCTCACCTTAGAAGAGGTGACCAGAAGGATTCAACGTTTGTCAGAACAAACAACACACCTTCAAAATCAAGTCAGAATGGGATCCTGAAAAGAGTCTGGAAACCAAACAAGAGAGTTCGGAAGATGGTTTTAGGGGACGATACAGGCCTCGAAGAAACTTTTGATATGTTCTTGTGTGGAATGGTAGGTCATCTTTCCTATTCATACCTAGCATATAGACTTGTCGCGGAATGGGTTATTCAGAACTAGGTCACTATCCTTGGGTATGCTCTTGAGATACTTCCCCTTACAAAAGGTTGGATGTGCTTCATCTGCAAATCATCGAAGGATGTCTCTCTTCTACTGAACAAGTTTTGGGTCCTGGGTAGGATTAGTCTTATGATAAAAAGGTGGAGGGTAGCATTTGATCCATTAACTGAACATTTCCAGAAAAGACACATCTGGGTCCTCCTACCGGGGTTGCCTATACAATTCTGGAATGAAGGGGCATTCAAGGCCATAGGGAATGTGTAGTATACCTAGGGAGGTAATATGGGGTACCTAGGGAGGTAGCCAATGGGAATGTAGTTATGTGTTATTAGTGGAAGTCATTTAATATATGAGAATGTGGTCATTAAATGTAAGGTGGACTAGGTCCATTATATTAATAAAGGCCCACTATGGTAGTTGGATGTAATAAATGTGAGAAGGCTCTCTAGAAGGTTCCTAGGAGATAGAGAGAGATATATAAATAAGTGTAAGCAATGTAATGAAGCATAGTGAAGAATTGTGATTGTACAAGCAAAGATTGTTTGAGGAGTTTTATCCTTCCATAAGGATTAATATATGGTGTTACCCTACCTCAAGGGTTTTGGATATTTCTTGTGTTCATTGTTATGGTGAATGGTTTATGGTTTATTCTTGGTTATTTCTGAATTATATTTTCATATTTGGTATAGGTACTTAACAATTGGTATCATATCACTTTCCTTGGCCAAAGAAGGGAAGAATTTTTTTTTCTATTTTTGCAGAATTTCTTCTAGGGAAGAAAAAGAGGGCGACGCACTTCAAGTTCATATATGAAGCTTTACTATATGAATTTCAAAAAAAAAAATGGGTATTTGAATTCATCTCAGAAAAATACCCAACTTCAAAAAAAAAATCAACCGAAATGGAGTTCGGGAAGTAAAGTTATGAGCATTTTAAATTCAACAGTTTTTCAGGGTTTTCCGGAAAACGTCGCGATTTTTTGTCGTAACTTATTGTTCTATTTTTAGGGTTTTTCATAGCAAGATGTATTTTACAGGGAAATTTGATGGCCCTATTATTGAAGCGTTCATTAAATAAATAAATTCATCATGGGAAGAGAATTGGACCCATTGGGTAGATTTCAAATTGCAAGGTGATGCTGCCATTTGGTGGAAATTGCTTGATTATAAGGAGATGATGACACTCTCCAATGGAGAATTTGAAAAAAAATTGTTAGATAAATGGTCTCATGGAAAAAATAAGGATACAAAGATAACCAAGAGTTTATTTTCATGTGAAAAATCTATTTTATAGGTTCATGGTTGTATTCATAAAGAAAATATCATTGTTTCTATTAACCCTAGTTGCATGCATAATTTTATCAATGTTCAGTTGGTTAGTAGATTGCAAGTTCTAGTAAAGAATATTCAAAGCACACAGGTTGAGGGTGAAAATGTTCAAATTTTTTAAGATTTGAAGATTACCATGGATAAATATGTGTTGCATTCAGATTTTTATGCTATGGATATGGATGAAGTGGATATTGTTTTGGGATTTCCTTGGATAGAATCAGTGGGTGCCATTAATATTAATGTGAAAAAGAAGTTTTTGAAGTTGTGGTACAAGAAAAAGAAAATCACATTGCAGGATGTGTCTCTCAGTAAGAAAGATGGGCCCATGGAAGATAGCAAAGAAGTTATTGCCGAGTCTGAAGTTGATCAAAGGCAGAGTCTACAAAAGGAGATGAAGCAAAACTACAAGAAGGATATAATCATGAAGCTAAGGAGGTCATTGACTTAAAGGCACAAAGTGTTGCAGATTTGAAGAAAAAAGAACAAATTCCTACAGTTGTTGTATATCACCATCCACATAATATAGAGACACAACAGTCATCAAGGCAAGGGCGTGTCCATCAACACATTTATGCACCAGTAGGGCACCATACAGGAAATCGATCAAGAGGTGCATGGAGGACTACCAACACTACGGGAAGAGATCAAGCTATAGAAACAATCCCATGGAAACCCTGACATGATGCAGAGCAAGATCAGGGTGGCAAGGCAACAGATAGACATCATGTTTGACTTCCATTGGGATGGATGGATGGTCATACTTGGTACCAGTTGGATACATTGCTTAGCCAATCATATTGTATGGTTTCTTCTCATGTTTCGAAGACGAAACATGTGAAGGGGGATGGAATCTAGTATACCTAGGGAGGTAATATGGGGTACCTAGGGAGGTACCCAATGGGAATGTAGTTATGTGTTATTAGTGGAAGTCATTTAATATATGAGAATGTGGTCATTAAATGTAAGGTGGACTAGGTCCACTATATTAATAAAGGCCCACTATGGTAGTTGGATGTAATAAATGTGAGAAGGCTCTCTAGAAGGTTCCTATGAGATAGAGAGAGCTATATAAAGAAGTGTAAGCAATGTAATGAAGAATATTGTGATTGTACAAGAAATGATTGTTTGAGGAGTTTTATCCTTCCACAAGGATTAATATATGGTGTTACCCTACCTCAAGGGTTTTGGATATTTCTTGTGTTCATTGTTATGGTGAATGGTTTATGGTTTATTCTTGGTTATTTCTGAAGTATATTTGCAAATCTGGTATAGGTACTTAACATAATGCTTTGGGGCATTTCATTGCACTGGATTCACTATCTTTAACAAAATCCTCAAGGAAAATGGGTAGAATATTAGTGGAAATAGATATTCATGAGGGACTCCCAGAAGTTTTGGATATTGAATGGCAAGGGAGACACACCAAACAGAGATTAGACTACTAGGGTATCCCCTTCATATGTAGTTGGTGTCATTGTACATGCCACCTCCATAGGAACTACAATGGTAAGGTGTATGAGGAAAAGTCATAAGATACCCTGGTACAGGAAGATCCTCCAGAGTATATGATGGAGGGGGGTTCTCAGGGTGATATACCCGTCCTATGACCATCAAAAATAGGGCCAACATCAGATACCATGGACTCACTATTGAGTAAGTTACGTTTCTACTACCCTACACTTTATTCATCTTTAACTTTGTAGGAAAAACAAGCCTTGGATAACTCAGGTTGGCTCCCTCGTTCAAAGACTGTCGACAATGCTTTTACGAGAAGAGTTATAGACTCTTCTGCTCCTGTTAGGGATACATTTACTATTGAACAGGTCGTGGATAAGCTTCTTGTTTAGGATATTGGTCTTACTTCTGGCACAGGCTCGAATCCTTCCTCCCATCCCCCCTCCACTTCCACCCTGCCTCCCAACAACTTTCTTATTAGTTCAAGTTCATCTCCATATGGTCATCCCTGCTCATATCCTTTGCCTCAAAACAAATTGTTGGCCTTATCAAAAGCCTCGGAACTATCTCCCTCTTCTTCTCGGCCAGAGCTTACTGAAACAGCCATAAAGCCAGGATTTAGGGAACCTGAGGAGGATGCAAGTGACCTTACCTTGATCCTTGACTCCCTGATACCACATTGTAGTGTTACAAATGAAGCCACACCTCTTCCTACCTATTTGGGAAAAAGGATTATTGATCCCTCGGGGTCCTTGGAGGAAAATAACTCGAAATATATTCCGATGAATGATGGGAAAAACTTTACGTGGTCTAGGGGTATAGCCCTATAACTTTCACCTATTAAAACTAGAAGCATCCCAAAAAAACTCTCACAATCCTCTGAACTGACTACAAAGATTACTACCTCTTCTAATGACATTGGGCCTCTTAGAGCAATGAAAGCCTTGACCAGGGCTAAGTAATGTTATTTCTCTCCCTGAATGTTAGAGGGATTGGGGGCACCCACAAAGATGCTTCCTTCCGTCAATTGATGGATCAATCGAATCCCGAGATAGTATTTCTTCAAGAAACTCTGGTTTCAGCCCAGAAAGCTAGGGATTTTTTCATTATTTTCCGCCCTTCTTGGGCTATCTGCTCTGTAAATTCGGCGGGTTCTTTTGGAGGTCTTCTTGTAGCTTGGGACAAAATATTGTATGAACTGACACCTTTTCTCACAGTGGGTGGCATTTTGTTAACAGGTAGGAGTATTCTGAATAATCGGGCGATTACCTTACTAAATATTTATGGTCCTTGCTCAGCCCGGAAAATCTTCTGGAAATCATTGGAGGACAATGGCATTTTATCGATTAAAAATTTAATCATGGATGGGGATTTAAATATCATTCTTAATTCAGAAGAGGATTGGGGAGGGGCACGTGTTCGATTAGATGATTATTATAGAGACTTGTTCTACTCTAAAAACATCATAGACATCAAGCCTCCAAAGTTGATGACGACATGGAGGAACAAGCATTCGGGCCAAAACTCAATTGAAAGACGGCTTGAAAGGTTTATGGTTGTTGAAGAATTACTAACAAATGTCGGCATCTATAGGACTTGGGTTGAATTCCCATTTTTTTCCGATCATGAGTCCATTTTCCTCCAGCTAGATTTACGGCCATATTTCAAGAACTACCCCTTTAAATTCAATGCCCAATGGCTAGAAGAAAAAGAGTTTGTGGGTTTTATCACCAAGGTTTGGAACGATCCAGGTTTCTCTACCGAAGGAAATGCCCAATGAAGAATTGTGTGGAAATTACATACTTTAAAACAACATTCAAAGATCTGGTATAAAGAAAAAAACAAAAGAAACAAAGATAGACTATTAGAGATGGAAGTTGATATAAAGGACCATATAAAAATGTTGAGGAGTGACACTTCAAATCAAGTCGTTGAACCATCGTTGCAGCTTCTAGAAATGTAAATGAATTCTCTACTTCATCGAGAAGAAGAAAAATGGAGATTGTGTAGCAGAGCAATCTGGCCGGCCAGTGGAGATTGCAATACAAATTTTTTCCACAGTTTCGCCTCCCACAACATAGTTAAAAAAATTATTTGGGATATCAAAGGAGAAAATGGCAAACCAATCAATGAGAAAACTTTATTAAAGAAAGAAGTTGTCATATATTATAAGAATTTCTACAAAGAGACAATCTGTCGAAATACGACGAAGCAATGTAAGTTGATTGACCACTTCCCACAGATGATAGATGAGGAAAATTCCAAAGTTGTGTACAGTCCTGTTACCTTGGACGAGATGAAGGCTATGCTCTTACATTTTAAAAAGGAAAAGAGCCCAGGCCCTGATGGGTGGACCGCATAATTCTTCACATATTTTTTTGATCTGGGCGAGGAGGACCTACTAGCGATGGTTGAAGAATCAAGAAAATTAGGCTCTATTGTTGGAGGCCTAAATTCTACCTTTCTGACTTTGATTCCAAAGGTGAATAAACCATCTTCCTTTAACGACTATCGCCCTATTTCCCTCTACAATCTATGCTATAAAATCATCTCAAAAATTATAGTGAATCAGATCAAACCTTTTCTCTCTGATGCAATCTCCATTGAATAGATGGGTTTCCTTAAAGGCAGGTGTATTCAAGATGCAATTGGCACAGCCCATGAAACACTACACAGTATAAAAAAAAAAACTTAAAGCATTGATCCTAAAATTGGATTTAAGGAAAGAGTTCAATTGCATTGACTGGGACCTTCTTAGAATGATCCTTATCAAAGTTGGATTGGGGATTCATATGTAAAATTGGATAATGTCATGTGTCACTACCTCCTCATTTGATTTTCTAATCAATGGGGAAGCTACAGAGTTTTTCAGAAGCGGAAGGGAAGTCAGACAAGGTTTTCCATTATCGCCTATCCTCTTCATCTTGGTGATGGAAGGGCTCAGTCTATCATTGAAGCATAGTTTTGAGGAAGGACATATAACAGGGATTAAAGTTTCCAGAGTGACCAGAATATTACATCTCCTGTTTGTGGATGATGTCCTTATTTTATCAAAGGCCAGCATAGCCGAATGGCTAGTGATCGACAATCTTATCAGTTTTTTCTGCAAGCCTATGGGGGTTTTGGTGAATCTAACTAAATCCACATTCCATTTCGAAGGACTATCAGACCTTGAGATGATTTCTTTCAAAACCTTGTTTCCTTACACTTTTACTGATCTTTCTCTAGGTTTTCGTTATTTGGGTTACTTCTTGAAGACTGAAGCTCAGCGCGCAACGGAATGGGACTGGTTGGTTAATAGAGTCACAAACAAGATAAATTTATGGTGCAATAGATGCCTTTCACTGGGGGGAGATACATTTTGGTAAAAATTGTTCTGGAAGTACAATCGGTATACTAGATGTCTATGGAAACTTTGCCCCTAATGGAGCTCTTAATTGTAATAAAGGAGAAGAACATATCCTTGCTATATCAAGCATATTTAGCAAGCGATCACATTACCTTTGCGACAGTTTGGAGGAGTAGCAAAGAGATGGGGGCTAATGGACACTCAGGCCAATGAGTGGAACAATTACACAATGGAACTCAGACAGGCTGAAATTACACTCCAGGAAGGCGCAATAGACAAGATATTATGGAATGGAGGTGACTCGTCTGGAAATCTCATGGTCAGAAACTGTTACAATGCCATTTTGTCAAATCATCATTTACCGATCAAGAGCGGGTGGAAGGCTAGTCTCTAGAAATGGAGAATCCAGTTAAAAATTTTGCTATTTTTCTGGCTGGCCACCGAGTATAGAATTCTAACATGGGACACATTACAAAAAAAGGGGTGGGTGGGACCGAGAATGTGCCATATGTGTAGAGAAGCCATCGAATATAGAACCCATTTATTCATTTACTGTCCTTTCACGCAGGTGGCCTGGTCTAATGTTCAATCCACACTAAATCTGAATGTTACATGGAGTGGACAGAACATAAACGAGTGTATGGAGACATGGATGAGAAACAAAGTCGTTTTAAAAAAACTCCTAGTCTTTTTGAGTTTGTTCCTTTGGCAAGAGAGGAATAAAGCATTGTTCGAAGGGAAGGCACCATCAGTCAAATCCATTGTCTATAAGACTCTAAGTCTTCTCACTAAACATGCAACAGATTTAAATTCGCAAGCTATAAGGTTGTCCCCAATTTTCTGAATATACGGGTTCACCATGGCCTTCTTTGATGGGGCTTCCTCAGTCGGGGGATCAAATTGTGGGGCAGGGGGATCATTGAAATGAACAAATGAACCGGATATCAGATGGATTTTCAATTGTGGTGCAGGTTCTAATACAAAAGCTGAATTAGTCAGAGCATGGGATACATTTGCTGTGGCAAAATTAATGGATATTCACCATATACAGATTTTAGGGTATTCAAAGTAGTCATTGAATGGCTGGAACAAAAATGCAATCTCCAGGCTATCAATATAGAAAGTTGGAAGTGTAGTAATTGGGACCTGGTGACATCTTTTCAAGGAACCAGCTATCAACATATCTTTAGGGAATTGAATGAGGAGGCTGACAAATTATCTACACGAGCACTCTCGACGCCAAAAGGGAATATTAATCTACTTCAATTGGGATGGAGAAGTTGAGAGCTCTCCTCAGTTCTTAAAAATTTTCTAACAGACTTTCTCCCCCTCTCTATGGACGGAACTGCATTGATTAGGTTCGGATAAGACTCGAAGTTTCAAAGATTTGCTTCTCTTTTATTTTTCTTGGTTGGTTCTTTAACCATTTTTTTTCCCCTGTTTTATGAATGATGAATTAGAGAATTAGAGAGAGTGATGAATGGATATTAATCCAGAAATCATGTTTCCATGGATCGTTGGCCGATCGATGTAAAAAAATATTATTATTAATATAATTTTTGTGTGATTTTTCTTCTGGGAAAAAAAGGTGGTACACTTCCTGGTTGCAAATGAATAGCACGGTCATGATCTCGAGCAGGTGGAAGACCCTTATGAATTTCACCAAATATCTTGGAATGATTGTTGATAATTGTTTAGAGATCTGATGGTGCAAGGGCTATAGATGTTTGAACATCAAGTGAGCACAATTGTGCAATTACACCCTGGTGTCCATTTTTGAGTAATTTTTCCATGCTATTAGAGATTATCACTTTAGAGGGTTTCCCTTGGATACATGTAAGCTCAATTTCCTTTCCATTTGAGGAAAATCTCATGAAAATATTTTGAAAATCAAATGCCACTATTCCCAGTGATAGCAACCATTGGACCACTATTACAACATAAACACCCCCCATTTGGATGGAAATCATGGGGCTATCCAAAAAATACTCCCCCATGTTGAGATTAATACTATGGAATTTCCATGAACAATGTATGGTACATACATCTACAATCATCACTTGAAACTCTAATGCAGGATATACAAAGCAATTGAAGTGTTTTGTTAATTTGTAATTGATGAAATTATTGGTACTACCAAAATCAATAAATATTGTTACCTTTTTATTTTTTATGTATCCTTGTATCTTGAGGGTTTTTTGAGTAATGATGTCAGCCAATGCATAAAACGATATTGTTGGAGTAGTCTCTTCTAGATATGGATCCTGTGGTGGTTCCAATTTCTAATCTTCTTCCTATTCACAGTCTATGTAGAATAATTTATTCTCATCTCATTTGTGCCCCTTATTGTACGTGTTGTCACAATTGAAACATATTCTTTTTTCTCTTCTTTCATCCATTTTTTGAGTTATCAACCTTGTTGGTTTAGGTACATTATATTCTTCCTCTTCACAGTCTATGTAGAATAATTTTTTCTCACCACATTTATGCCCTTTACTGTACTTTTTGTCACAACTAAAACATATTCCTTTTTCTCTCCATTCATCCATTTGTTGAGGTTTCAACCTTTTTTATTGAGGTATGGTTGTCTTATGACCCCCAAAACGATCTTTGCTTCCAATGCTATACTTGTGTGTAGCCTTATTTTTGGCATGAATATGGCACCAATTTTCCATAGCTTCCAAAATATGTGTAGGATGTCTTAATAAAAGATCATGTTTAATGTCTTCTTTTAATCCACCCATGTAATATTTCAACAAGTGTTCTTCACTTATGTTAGCCACCCTTGTGGCCAATACTTGGAATTCTGAATTATAATCTTCAATGTCACCTAAGTTCTTGATTCTTGTGAATTGACTGAAGTAGTATTTTTCCCAAACTTTCCCATATTGTGCTTCTAAGTCTCTTGTAAATAAACCCCAAGTGTAGTGATATAAAGGGGGTTTCATTTTTATTATCCATTGATACCGTTGAAATGGTTTTATCTCAAAGTTCAAGGTTGCTATGTGAATCATTTTCTTATCATTCATAATATTATGTAGTTCAAAATATTTATCTATTTGTTTCACCCAAGTAAATACCTTTGCACCATCAAACTTATTTAATTCAATTTTGGTAATGTTGAATTTAGGACCCCCGCCATAATTAACCCCACTATTAGAGTTAGATTCACTAGTTGAAAATGTCTTATTATTTGCAGTTTTTTCAACATGAATACTACCTTTATTTTCATGATTCCCTTGTATTTTGATATCTCCTTTAGGTAATATCTCATCTAAAGCTTGAAATATCATGGAAGACATGGAATTTTTCATTTCCTTCGTGGAATTTTGTATTTCTTTTGTAATGTCATTCTTATTTTATTCCATCTTATTTTCCATATCATCCATATTCCTTTCCACTTCTTGAATTTATCTTTGTGAGTTTACCCAATTATTAGACTTGTCACTCAAATCCTTAAGTTGTTCCTCCAATTTGGACATCTTGTTATGTATGTCCACATTTTCTTCTTGAATCGTAGACGAGACTTCTAAATATTTGATCGGCGTTGACATATTTTTGGGACCCATATGGAATGATAATAATAATAATCCTCTATTCTCTCTTTATCATAAATTTTGAATCACTAGAAACGGATCTTACAATAAAAAATTATGGTAATTGTAAGTTACGTACCTTTCAAACCCTTAATTTGGAGTCTATCCTCCTGACCGACCTTCCTTCTAATGAATTTCTAAAATTTAAGCCCTTATGAGTCTAAAATTTGGTCCTTTAGTACTCTAATATGTCCTCTCTACAATGTCATAGTTATGACCAAAATTGGATGTGCCAAGAAAAAGTTATGGTAACGTCCCCACACCTTGCCGATTTTTTGCCTTTCCAAGAGAGAAAACTTGTACAGCATTCCGCACATACAATATTTCATCTTCGGTTCTAAATATTGTACCAGGAATACTACAAACTGCTCTCTTTCCAATGCAACTAATCTCATGGAATTTGGATCCTCACTGAAGAAGATATGAATATTTTACCCATAAGACATGTTTGAGACTAGTTAATAGGACTAGTCAAATACCCTATCTTCCACCGGGTGTATCCTCGAAAGTATGACAACCTAGAAGATGAAAGTTTTACCAAGGATACCTTCATATGTCCTATAAATAACCTCCAATTTTCAATGTTTGAATCGTCCCAGAAAAAAATTATAGTTGAAATTGTAAGATGACTTGCTTAGAGAAGAAAAACCCTAGGATCAATGATCTTTGATATCAAATGTTATGATACAACAACTTAAAAATAATAAAAATCATTGAATTACACTCCACTTCAAGGGGAAAACCTCCTTTTACGATATATAGACTTCAGAATATAATATGAGTTCAGATAAGATGATCCTAATACTAGATCTCTATGATATATATATAGAGGAGACAAAGGGTTACAGTTATGATGAAAGGGTGCAATGAAGGGCTCTTTCCGACATACTAGAAATGTAATAATTTAATATCTAGGGATTAATAAGGGGTTTTATAAATAACATGGAGATTTGTCCAAGGATTAACAAAAGTAGAAAATACCTCGTTTGTGTACTTAAGAAAGTACACCCAAGAGCGACATGAGAAGTTTTCAATAAAATTTAGTGCATACTTAACCCCTGAAAATGAATGAGTTCGAAAATGACATGAGATTGATATGTACCAAGTCAAGAGGTATAGTACCACACAAGGGCTTACATTTAGGAAAAGGATCTTGATGTTATTTTCCAATAACACAAATTGGATGAACTCTGGATTAGTGCAAGAAACTTTAGGAATACCATGCACCAAGTTTGGTATGCTCAACTGCTACAAATACTTGTAGTTTATATGGAAAAATATTTTGTGCCAATGTCTACTCAAAGAATCATAGTGTGTAATGAAAAAGGAATCAAAGGAAGGCTCAAAAATATCAAACTTGTACAATTTGGAACTATGATGAACTCTTCCAGAAGAAATAATGATGTCTGGATTTTGTAGTTCTCAAATGACTACATCATTAGGAGAGAATTCTTTTTTTTTTCCCACCACCAGAATGAAGGATCTAATAAATAGAGAGTATATTGGAAGAGATGTTAGGAACAAGAATAACATCATTGATGCACCCATCATCTAACTACATCATTCCTGATCCTAAAAAATCAAGATGTGTAGAATCTCCAACTGTAATATGTGAAATGATACAATAGGATGTGGAAGAGAACACCTTGTAGTGGAGGTTTTTAAGGTACCTCACTAAAAAAATTATCCCTTCTCTTTTTATAGTGGAGGTTGTTAGCAGAGGTGGGTTGCCGAAGGTTTTTGCAGAGGTTTTTTTAGAGGTGATCCTTTAAGTTACAAATGCATCATTGTGCACAAAATACAAAAGCATCGGTGCTTCAACATTAAGGCGCACCATTATCCACTAAAAACAAAAAAATATAGACGCGGGTAGTCGAAGGTTTTTATGGAGGTTTTTTAGTGGTGCTCTTGTAAGGTAAAAATGCATTGGTGCGCACACAATATAGATTCTATGGTGCTTAAACATTAAGGCTCGTCGTTATCCGCTAAAAAATAAAAAAACCATAACAGAGGCATGCATCCAGAGGTTTGAGTGGAAGTTTTTTTCGTCGATACTTTTGTTGTATTATGGTGCACCAATGCTCACAGAAACATAAAAACATGGTGCATACAACTGTCATATGCACCGAAGAATGGTAAAATAAAAATAAAAACTTACCATATTGATTTTCATTGTTACACCTCATTCTATGCTTCCAACCTATACAAAAAGCATTGGTGCTCACTCTCCTTCCACGATCGCCTTGTTTGCAGTGCTCTATCATCAGTTCGATAGTTGCACCAGTAGATTCCACAAATTTCAAAATTTTGGAAAATAACTACAATTTTTATTTCTTCTCTACGATGCAACCATGCATCATTAGGAGAGATGAAATCAAATAAATTGTTTATTATCTTGTCATTTTCATTTTCAATACATTAAAATTTGAAAGTGGCTTGAAATTTAGTCTTTTTTAGATTTTGTTTCCACGCAGTGCATTAAAATGATTCGGCTCACCCTACCCTCTAGTGTGTCTTGTGAATTTACAGGAATCCCCAATAATAATGTGTATATTATGAACAAATGCACCGGTGTTGTTGATAGAACAACACCGTTAAAATGTCAAAAATTTAACATAGCAGTGCATTTTATGGAATACCCCATAAACTTTTCATTACAAAATAACAACACATCAGTTAACAAAACACTCATGCTAAAACAAAGTGGTGCACTGATGTGTTCAATTAACTTATCAGACCACCCAGTTTTTCATATCAAACTTTTGGCTTGATAGTGCATTAAATCCATGATAATGCACTAGTGTTGTGTACTACAAAGCAACAATAAAAATGTATGATAATTTACTAGAGTGGTTCATCTTATGGGACGCCCTGTTATCGGTACATTATAAGACAAATGCACTAGTAAACATGCACACAAAATTAGAAAAATGGATCTTTGGTGCATTCATTTCAACCAAAAAAACCGGTATTGTTAATAGAGAGACATTGGGACAAATATTTAAAACTTGTCGTAGTGGAGTGTTTACGGTGCACATATGATGAAAAATGCACCAGTGTTGTTCATAGGACAACATCATTAAAATTTTGTAAATTTAACATAACGGTGCATTTTATAGAATGCCCCATAAATGATGCATTATAAAATAAAAAATTATCAATTAACAAAATGTTCATGCTCTAAAACAAATTGAGCATCAGTGCATTCAATTAACCGACCACACCACCCAGTTTTCCATGTCAAACTTTTGTCCTGGTGGTGCATCAAATCCATGATAACACACTAGTGTTGTGTAGTGCAAGGCATTGGGAAAAATATATAATAATTTACCATAGCATTTTGTCTTATGGGATGCCCCATTATTAGTGCGTTCTAATACAAATACACTAGTAAATATGCACACAAAATTAGAAAAATGGAACTTTAGTTTGTTCATTTCAACCAAACGCGTTGGTGTTGTTCACAGAGCGACACTGGGACAAATATTTGAAACTTTATCGTAGCAATGCATTTACAGTGTGTATATAATGAACAAACGTGCCGATGTTGGTCACGAGATGACACCATTAAAATGTCGAAAATTTAACATAGTAGTGTGTTTTCTAGAATGCCCTATAAATTGCACATTATAAAATAACAATGCACTGGTTAACAAAACTCTCATGCTCTAAAACAAATGGATCACTAGTGCGTTCAATTAACCGATCACACCACCCACTTTTCCATATCAAACTTTTGGCCCAATGATGCGTCAAATATACAATAACTCATTGATTCTGTGTATTTCAAGCCATCGGGAAAAATATATAATAATTTACCATAGCGTTTCATCGTATGGGACACCCCATTATCGGTGCATTCTAAGGAAAATGCACTGGTAAAAATGAAAAAAAAATTAGAAAAGTGGAACTTCAATGCATTCATTTCAACTAAACACATCAGTGTTGTTAACAAAGAAGCATCGGGAGGAATATTTAAAAAGTTATCGTAGTGGTGTGTTTTTTAAAACACCCCCGCTACTAGTGCATCATAAAAGATAATGCACTGCTAAAAATTCATCGATGCTTAAAGGAATTTATAGTACTAGTGATTTTCATATAACAAATAGCATCGTCGGGTTTAGCAATCAAAACAATTAGCAAATCAGTGTGTTTTGTAGAACAAACCATACCACATTGCACATAAAATACATGAAATGGCATAGCGAGGTGTCTTGTTGGATGCCCCATCTCTAGTGAGTCCTATAAAACAATGCACCACTATGCATATATCAGTGCTCGAATAAAAATGAAATGTCAATGTGTTTGATGTACCACACTTATTAGCGGTGCTTTGTATTTGATATTGAGCACCAGTCATGGTGCTTAGTAACTGTTTTAGTAGCACTGGTTACTTTTCCACATTTTTTTGCAAACGTAAATTAATTTTAGTTTTTTATAAATACAAATTATTTATATATTTGTGTGATTATAATTTCAATTTATTTATCTATATAATGTTCCTAGAAGGAATTTTATGTGAATCAGAGACAACGATGATGGCAAGCGTAGGAGTAGTAGCAACAATCGCCAGAATAAAAACAATTTAATTAAAAATATATGTTTGAAAACCTCCACAATTAAATTTTGTGGAGGTTTTTCCTTTCGAAGAAAAAAATAGAGGTCACTCTTCAATGCCTCTCATAATTTAATGCATGGACTTGATCTTCGGCCTACCTACACCTCCTCTTCTTTTCCTTGAGGGGGCTTATCAAATTTCTCTTTAAGATTGGGGGGGATTTCGTAGCCCCGAAGTATCTGTAATCAAGGCCCGTGTTGGTGGCAATGGGAACATCAAATTTGTTCCCTTCCAAGTCTGTCGTCTTGGACCCTACTTTGGCATAATTAGGACTACCAAGATCTACAATTAGAACTTCCCAGTGCCCCTTTGACCTGATCAACAAGAAAGGAACCTTGGTGGATGTCTTAATTATTAGACTATTTCAACCTCAAAAATGACTTAAGGTCCATATTGTATATTTAATAGAACTTAAGAAGCACATTTGGAAAAACAAATGATGATCCATAAGCTTCGCTAGCATGTCGTAATGCTAAATATTAAGAATTACCATGGCCTAGGCCTGCTCCTCCATGAGATTCTCACTTGTGTATTTACTAAGAAGCTCATGTTTCTTCTTCTCCACAACCATATGCTTGATCTCTTTCTCATCCAGGAGGGTCACATAGGAAACAAACTCTCGCTCTCTTTGTTGTTGGTTTCCCTTGTCCCGATCTACCATTTATTCTACCACAACTTTATCTTCCTAAAATAGGACCAGCTTAATGGAAATGAGATATCCCCTATTGAACATCAACCCGGCCTCCCTCTCAATAGAATCGATCCTCTAAAACTCCCGCGGTGATCTCTCCCACATCTCCTTCTTCGCAGGACACTCTAGTTTCTCTAAGATATCATCCTCGTCATCCCTATAGCCATAATAACTGGTGTCAATTTGCTTGTAAATATGATACCTAGACCCCATCTTCTTCTCCTCGAGGGGCTTGTCGAATATATATTTGATGTTGGGGAGGAATTTAACAGCCCCACAATTGGTTGTTGAAAGGTTGTAACATGCCATCTTCCATAAGCCAATTGTATGAGCAGGGCTGGGAAATTCCTCCCTGACGTCAAAGAGATATTCGATAAGCCTCTCGAGAGAAAGAAGAGGAGGCATAGGGAGTTGGTATTACAAGCGAATTGATGAAAATTATTAAGTCTAGAGGGATAATTGTTGATTTTTAGATTGGTCACAATCAAAATAAAAATCTCACGAGCATAAAATATCCCCTTGTTTCCTTATAGAGGTGGTACTCCTTTGTTATTATCTTAAAGATTTATCTTGAATGTTCTGAATCAAATTTCTAAATGGGGAATACTAAAAAAGCAAACCCAAATCTTTATTTCTTTCAAAATATAAATAAAAGATGAAAAAATGTACTCACAAAGAAGAATTCATTAGAAGAGGACTAGGAATATTGCATAGACTAAAGTAAAAGATATATACATAATATTATACTACAGTAAAGAAATCATAATATGAAAGAATAACATTTCTCACATCCATCACAATGTAAATAAATTTGGTCACATTCATAAGAAGGAAAGATAATAGTCTACAATTGAGAGAACTTTAAAACATTATTTCATCCAAAATATAAAATATTATGATAGGTGCACTTCAAAAATATTGTGCTCATAAACTTAGAGTTTGAGAAATCATTGAAATTACACCCCAAAGTACTTCTCTTGGGAGTTTAAAAAAATAATAGTAGTCTATTTTAAAATAAAAGATTACATTCATTCATATGGACTAGGATGGGGATCCCATGGACCATAAAAATAAAGTGTATCAGGACTGGAATGCAATGGAATGAAGAAAGGATATGGTTGAAGATCAGTTATAGTCTTCAGAAGACTCAAAATACACAACTGAATGATTTCTGAAAAAGAAGTATAATGAATAGGGGATTACAAAAGATGACCAGTTTACTTACTATGATGGATTTCTCTAATTTTTTATCTACTTGTTGAGGTTCCTTTTGTATTGTCCTTTGCTAGAATTCCGTGACCGGTTACAACTAAACCTTCTTGATCCCATTTCATTATCTTAGTTAAGGAATTTTTCAACCAATTTTAAATATAATCTCTCATTGGCACAACAAATATTTCTTTCCTTGCTTTTATATCAAACAATGTACTTTCCATATCTATAAAGTCGATTGAAAGTTGGCGTAATGTGTCTTCAATATCTTCATTTTTATTTACATAACTGACTAACCAACTTTCCACTTCCAATTCTGAATATTCGGTCAAACTATTGAATCTCTTAGTTGATGAATTTTTTAATAATTCCTTTTTTTCTTAAAATTGCTCCTTGGACATAAGAATAGAATTTAATACAAATTTTTGGTCTTCAACTTCTCTAGTGGTTCTAGACAAATCTAACTTAATCAATTTTAAATATGATTCTCCCCTCTTGACACTTATAGTGTCACAATCAACCAATATTTTTTAAACACTTAATTATTGTTATCGAGCATGCTTTGAGTTGATTTATACAAACTAATGAAGGCAAGTCCTCTTATTTTATTTTATACTCACTCATGCTTGAAACTTTCATGGAAAATGTAGAAACAACCCCTTTAGAAAATTCCTCATCATTCTCAAGGTTGACCTAAAGATATACTCTCAAATTTGCATTTCTTGAACCCAAAGAAAGAAAGAAAGTTGTTTGTCAATTCCCATGCCTCAAGAATGAGAGACATGATTTTCTTAATATTTTCTCCAACATATCTTCTAATAAAAACAAGTAGGTCCGATGTTCCTCTTAATCTTGAGCTAGATTATGGTGTTCCATCAGAGATTTTCTAGGGATGCATTGTAGCAATTAGGCTGGAAAATATGGGTGGAGGAATCAAAGTGCTCTCCAATTCTTTGACTCTTTCTTTTAAGGTGAAATTTTCATTTTCCATTTCATTTGTTGGAATATTGGTTGTTGTCATTGATCTCAACCCTAGTCATTGGTTTTGGACCGCAAGATTGATGAAGGTATTTGGAAATGAAGGACAATGTACATGCAGAAAAAAAACCCATGTATGGATTGTATACATCATGTTGTTTCTGGTGGTAGGTGGCATGTGACATGGATCCTCATGGTTGAGGAGAAATGAATTTTTGAAGATGACAAAGTGAATTGAAGAAGTACATGTAGGCCCTGAACATAATTAAAGAAAAGAATTACAAAATAAGAAAGTGTCAGATCAGCCCTAATGTTAAAAGGAAGTGACATAAATGGTATAAATACATATCATTATACATTCATTTGATACAAAAGTCAAATTTCAGAGGAAATCAGAAGAAAAGAATGCCGGATTTCAAGGGAGGGTGAAGTCTTTTGGTGATGTGTTCTAAGTTGTTCTGGGTAAAACAGTCATAACTTATTCATAGAGAATCCAAATGACATGGGACCAATTTCATTGGAAAGAGTACGGACTATGGTTTTTTGTGTGCGAGTTTCGGAATCTGATTTTAAATATTGAGCGTCGGGCATTCTGTACAAGTTTGCTCTATTGAATAAACTAGAATTGAACAAGGTCTACCATTCTCTCTATAACTTATTTTTGGGGAGGATTCAAGGAGTGAAACTTGGAGAAGTTTCAAAGAATACATTGAGTAATATTATCTACAGGATCAGAGTATTCCAAGATTTGAAGAATTGCAGAAATTGAAGAAGTCTCAGGAAGCATTATCAAGCTCTATGTGATGGTTGGTTGATGGTGATGATTTAATGTAAAGTTTTATTATCTCTCATAAATTCTTGGGTGGAAGGAAGGGGCAAGGATGGAGAGGTCAACCCTCTCTTGATATTGGAGGATTGTAT